>JANIJG010013765.1:0-20154 GCA_024611175.1 Megaceryle torquata
AATAAATTAAAAAAAAAAAAAAAAAAAAAAGGAATATTTTGAGATATCCTAGATTCTTGCACAAAATAAAACCAAATGCTGAAACTTGGTTTGCATGTGCATGTGTGTATGTATGCTGTGTATGTATTGGAATTCTTGTTTTCCAGCCATTACAGTCACAAAACTGATGTATGGTACTGGCTTAATATTAACTTTTGTGAGGGTAGTATTTTCTATGGATCCATCAGCAGAGGCCCATCTAGCCGCTGAATGTTCTGGCACTTACAGACTCTGTGAGGCAGCTATGATCTGCTTTGTATAGGGACTGTTTTCTGCCAGACAAAGCTAATTTTCACAAATTCCTAGACAGTAGTGTCTTGTGAAGATGAAAAATGTCCGCATCTAAATGTCCATGCTCTCAACAAGGGTAAAATGTGGCACTGACTTTAGCTTTGCCATGCTGAAGTCCATGCAAATCCACAGTTAAGATTTGGTCCACCATTTAGGACATACCACAATGCTTGATTGCAGATCTTTTGAACCATTCCGGATGTTGTGGGCAAAATGAGGAAATTTCTATTTGACATGAAGTTGCCACATGGGAAAGCCACATTTCCATTTTCCAGTGAAGAAAAACTTGCTAGTGAAGGTCCTGGGAGAATTACGGTCCTTAGGCATTTGGTAAAAATGCCTTCAATTCCTTTGAGAAGTAGCAGTAGCCTTCATGCAGATGCTAGCATGTAACTTTACAACATGTAAGTATGAAATATCATGTCCCATTGTCAGGGGCATATTACAAATTACTATTTTGGGAACAGTAAACTTACTCCAGGGAGAAGAAGAAAGAAAATATCTATATGACAGAAAAGTTGTCCAGTGTTCTTGACAAACTTTACATCTCATTTTGCAGATCTCCCAAATGTTTGGTGATGTTGTTTATTGAATTCCATACCTGGCTTTGTTGTGTTTTGAGCTTTTTTTACATTAATAATCAATAAAAAAAAAAAGAAGACTGAATATTAGTCAGCTGAATTTCAGTGTGAAGCATGTCATGTGCCCCAATTAAGTATCTGCTTTTTAAGAGCAGGTGCTGTTTCAATACTTTTGATTCAGATCATCACCTCCCAGAGACATAAGTTCAGAATGTGCCTTCTATTGTTATCAGTGCAAATACTGTATGCATTTTCTCCTTGTTTCCAAATATCTAGCTAAACAATAGCCTTCTTTGAATAAATAGTAGAACAAGTTGGAATTCCGTGAATATCTGAGACTACTTCTTTGCATGATGGTCAGGCTTCTCATAAGAGAATTAGTGATGTTTTCAGGATAAAGCTTGAGATCATCTTGAAATCCCTACTTGTCTTCCTACATTGCTAATGATCTTTTGGGGTGACCTTAGGGAAGTTGTGTTATTTATGCAATGTCTTAATTTTACTATGTGGAAATAGGAGATTATGACATTTTCTTTTCTTTGTTGTCTTTAAATATGTTTCAATTAAGAATACTATGTGCAGTCTAGGGAGTGTTGACCTCAGCTGAAAGCTTTCTGCTAAATTCAGCCTGTTTTATCAGGATATCTAAGAGTAAAGAATTATTAAATGTTGCTGATATATTTTTAAAAGTCCTTTCTCTTTGAAGTGCATAAGTTTCCAAATGCTGTTTTCTCAATTGGAGCTTACATATTTTAGGAAGGATTTTTTTGTTCATAGTTTCTTAGCACCTAAAATTATTTGAAAATTCTTGTTATAGTTTCATATTATCCAGAAGCCCCAAGATGACCCTGGAGCAATCACTTGCAAATTTTCTGAAACTCAACAAAGGCCTCTGAGGCCCAGATCCTATTTAGTAGATGATGTTTGCATGTGGATTTGAGTTTTATAGAAGATTTTCCCACAGTTCCATTTTTAACATGTCTTAAAAATTATTTTAAATTAAGCGAAAGAAGGAGAAATAGCCTAACGACATAATATCCTGAAGAAGGTAAAGAGTCTGTGATTCAAAACATGGCACTGCAGCTTTAAACACCATGTCAAATTGTTGAAACCAAGCCAAACTTCAATCATATTTGCAGATTTGGTTTTAAATAAACAGCACTGCAGAAACAAATGGAACATTCTCACTTCAGTGTTTACATTTCAGAAAAGCTAGGTCTGGAGGCCAACTCTGTGGTGAGGAATAGTTTCAGAACCATTTTGTTCTTTGCTTGCTTTACATCTGGGCGTAGAGGTAAACCACTACATGTAGTCAGGCCAAACATATTACCTGAAATTCAGTATGTGCTGCTTGTCATGCTATAAGACACTGTTGTGGATTAATGTGTTTGAAACTGATTTATCAGCAATTGAAGACTTATTAATAAAATGAGATAACTCAAAGGCTGATTTTAGCAGTACTTACTATAACAAGTGATACAGCGGCTTTTAATTACAGGTCCAAGGAAGACAAGATTCACACTAACTTACTACAAGGTGTATCAAACCAAAGCATGTGCATATATATAAACACAAAGATTACAGACACAGAAATACTTGGCCAGTGAAATATGTAGATGCCCACACTAATAGAAACAAATGTATAAATTCAAACACCTTGGATAGGTAGAGAGATGGGTAAAGTAGATTAGCCTATAGTCAAAATTTCCCCCTTTTTATTTTAAATACTCACAATGCATCAGCATATTTCTCAATGAGTGGGAATTGAATCTCAAGTAAGTGGTCTCACCCAAGCATTGCATTGACTTTGTCAGCAGGCAGTCCTGAGAAGCATCCCAACTCAGGGGAGATGCTGGGTGCAGCCCACTGCAATCCAGGAGAACTCAAAGGGTCTCATTTTGGTTCACTATTTATAGGATCCAGATAAGTGACTTTTGTCAGGTATTTTTCCATTTCAGCCTAACCAGTGTAGCGATATTCTGATTTGGACATGTCTAGAACTTGAGGGTCCTGGTATTTTTCCATCAGTTTCACATGCCCAGAACTTACTGGATCTTGGGGTCCCCAGTATCCTCCCTCTGGGCCACAACCCAAGTACAAGTGTACTAGGTCATAAGAGTGTCAACTGATAATCCAAGATTATAAGGAGGGGAGTAGGAGCCAGGTGTCCCAAAGGGGCACCTCAGTACTCAGGGCCACTGCACAAAGCAATTGTCATTATTGTCCCCAGAAAATAGGGGAGGAAGGAGCCAGGTGCCTTAAGAGGGTACCTTAACTCTCTGGTACACTGCCTTTCATAACCTATACTTTTCCAGTGGATTGTTGTGTGCCCCAGGGAGGGGAGTTGCACCCTGTATCAAGCAGCCTATGAGTGGGGGGGATCATACCACTACAGACAGAACTAGATCATCTTTCTGAAAAGGGATTGCAGCTTTTATGTGGCAAAGTTTGTATGGAAATATATGAGGTTTGGGGCGTACTTCAGTGTGTATCTTACTTTGTCACTTTGCCCTAGACTTCTGTGCTGTTCCTGCCTTCCGAATTAGTCAGAGGTGAGACCCAATGAAAACCCGGTCTCCTCTTGGAAAACTGATGTCTTAGGAGGGTTCACCTGTTCCACAGGACTGAAACTGTGTTTCCACCTGTAAATGAAAAGCACAGTTTAAAATGTTGCAGTTGAGGTATATGGTGGTGAATTAAAACTGAATACAGTACTGACAAGAGCTTAGCAGCAGACCTCAGCAAAACATCTACCCACTATTCTCTGCAAAATTGCTTGTGGTTCTGCTGTTTGCCAGATCTATCTCTTAATTCCCAGTTGGTAAGATGGATTTCAGTGAGCAACGCATCATTCATAATTGGCACCATATTTGGTGGTCTCCTGACCTTTTCCAGATCGAGGTTTGCATCTGTAGATGTATGTGTCCTGAATGGTGTGCTAGTAGAAGCTCAGCATGCATATTTTTCTAACATACATTTTATTAGCAGCACAGAGTCATAAATAAACTCTTTTTTTTTTTTTTTTTGTAAGCCTATCTAAGTTTTTAACTTCCTTGTTCTTGATGTTTTAAGATGTTTTTACGTCCTTTGCTATATATAGGATTTCTTCTGTTACAGCCTAAGGACTACAGTACTAACTGCACCTTATTACGAAGGTGAATAGATCAACTGCTGTAACCAGTAAGAGATCACCATTTAGGTTGCAGGTACTTCTGATTTCATGTTCACTAAATTATATTCAGTTTTGGACTTTATTTGAGCTCATTATTCTCACTTGTGATCATTTTTGTACAATGACATAGTCATGAATGAGTGAAAGCTGAAATACTCCATTTATGCCCACGTGAAGTTGCACAATCCATTGCACTGTTAACCAGACATTTCCTGACATCCTACATTTTCAAGGAATCTTATCTTTCAACAAGATTTGTAACAGGCAGTTCAAGTCACACAGACACTCATATCTTAAACATCCTTTCTCCTGACCTTGACAAATGCAGTCTTGTCTGGGCAGAGCCTTTCAGAATACTGTTTTAATTATCATTTTCCCAGCCTGTTCCTTTGATCTTGGTAACCCTTCCTTATGCACACAATTGGGTCCTCTTGTCCCCCCCAAACAGAAGTGACTTCACTTCCAAGATCATTCATGGCTTTCTTCTAGCTATCTCTTATTATCAAGACATCACCTTCTATCTCTGATTAACCCATGGTATTAACCTTTATGGCTGCTCGTTACATTTTCAAGCAAGACCTTTTTTGCACTTGCTTTCAAGAGGCACCTCACACTTGGGAAAGGCTTCTTATCTGTGACAATCACCTATTAGATGCGAGTCTTTGCTTTAATCTCTTTATGGAAAAAAACCAACCAAACAAAAAACAACAAACAAAAAACCCCAAACTTTAATGATGATGTTGTGCCAGTGCTCTTTATGCACACTCATAGTGTGTCTGTCCTTCCCTTCTGCCCTGCCTTATGCATATATTGTAGGTGTTTTGTGCAGGTTCTGTACTAGGAAACTTGTGGGGTCCTAGAATAGGTAGAATAATGCAGGTATTTCATAAGCCCCACAGGTGGGCAATGCCTATCCTATAAAGTTGCCCTGACATCACTACATTTACTTTGCATGAAAACCTCACATGCATCATCCTCAAACTGATGATCTTATGCCAGCAAAATTATTGACATGAACATCATTATGTTGCCAGAAGGAAATTCTAATTGCCTTTGGTTACAACTTTCAGGGAGGTAGTTTTAGTACAGCCACAAACCACTTTTCCAGTCAGCAAGCACTGTAGTTGCACTAAGATATTTTACCAATGCAATCATGACAATAGAAACCCTTCAGTGCAGAGAAAGGTTGAAAACAAATCCACAAGCACCTTAAAATTCAAGCAGTGACGGTCTGGCTCCATTGACATCCATGGGAATTTTGCCATTATCATGAGCGAAGATAGAATTTCACAAAAGGTGTTTATGAAACATCATAAATGGAGGCCATAAACTGGGATCATACAATAATATCCAGCTCTATAAGTGACATGAATCTGCATCCACATTCTTTTAATGATGTTTCAAAGGTGGGTCAAGGTCAGAGATGATCTGACTACTAAAAAAAATACCCTGTATTTAGTTTTCAGTGACCTGTTTTAAATTTCTAGCACTGAGGAAAGCTCAACCCCTTATAAAGAGTAGTAAATAAATAAGAAGATAATCTCAACACTTTTCCTTAAAATTCAACTGACAGGTCGTAGAATTTCAAGAGCAACATAAAGCTATTCAAACAGAGCCACCTACTTCAACCAAATGAAGTTTCCAGGCCCTAACTGCTTTAATTTTGCTGGTTTGTTTTTTTTTTTAGAGACAGCTAAAATGGAAATCTATAAGACTATTTAACCCCTCAATCTGTTTTTTGTGATAAAAGGTCAGAGTTGAAAATGATCAGATCACAGTCTATTCCTGAAAGATGACCTGGCCTTATGTTGGATAAAATTAGAAAAAAGTTATCTGATGACTTTAAGAAGTCTGTTTAAAACATGACTGTAACAAAAATAATTCCCTTCTTTTTTTTTTTTTTTCCTTTTTTTTTTTCCAGAATGGTAGAGAAATAATACAATCTTAATTGTATATAGTCTGTGAACATGAAGTAATTGGGGTTTTTTTGTTGGTGGTGGTTTTTTTAGTTAATTTTTGCCTGGGGACGTCTGACTTCAGAAGGAAAATTAAGGTGGTTTTAGAAAATATAGAAGGCAAGTCAGTGATCCTTGTTAAAACAATTGTCCTTTCAATGATTCCTCTCTTAGCTGAAATATTTTGATGTGTGCTTCATTTGCTCCAGTTTTGCACATAAAGAAGAAAGAAATCTGAGTCGGGATAGCAGGGGGGGAAATTCACTGGATTGAAAACAAAAATAGAATCTTTTGTAACTTTTCATGCTGACTTTTATTTTAGCAGCATGCCAGAAACAGGGGCTTGTGAAGACATTCCAGAAGAATGGCCTTTTAATTATCCTACTGTTATACTGCTCAGTTATGAATCTTTTTGACAGAATAAGTGCAAAGAGCTAAGAAAATGTATTTATAATCTTTTCCCTACTGTCTTTGCTCTTTTCATTCTAGCATGCATAGGGTTTTTTCACATATTGGAGTAATAAATATTACCATCATAATAGGAAGACATTGAATGGTTTGCTAATAAGCTGAGGGAGTTGAAGGCAACGACTTCATCTAGCAGTAAGGGGTATCTTTGACAGATGACACCATAACAGTGACTTAAAAGCATGACCAGGACTAAATACACTCAGATTTGGTTTGGGTTTTTTAGTACATAGAGTCTTTTGCCTCCTGGGACAGTTATTTCAGTGGTATTCAACAACTTGTCCAGGGTCTTTATAAAGACCTGGCTGTAGCATCATCTCCAGTAGAGCTTCTAGACATCCTACAGCCCCAACAAATGGGGCATCGGCAGTCAGGGAGCTGCACAGAGGAAGGTACTGCTTGGACCATGCTTCAATGTCAAATCCACCTTGCACACTATGTAGATCAGCCACATGGGACAAGTTCACTGGACAAGAGCACCAAGAAAATTGAGGTTTGCATATGCCCTGGTGCTGCCACTGTACTCACCACACACCAGGATATTCTGCCTGCTCAGCATAGCAATGCTGGGGCATAAATTGCAATGGATTGTATTGCACTGGCTACAGGGAATTGCTGAGTTTATGGCATCAGTGTTATGGCACCATAGTGACAGATTGAGTTCAGGTTAGTACACACACATACTTCCCATTTATTTGTGATGAAGTGGACAAAATACCCTTACAGTCTTCTGCTAAAATTTTTCCTAACCATGTTCATGTTTGATTTCTACAGATACAAAAGACACTATGTTTGTAAAGGAGTCTAAACCACAGTATCAGCTGTTACAATCTTTTGAGAAGTCTTTTGTAATTTTGTTTACATGGTTTATGTGGGCATTCGAGTGATCAGTAATTTAAACTTTGCAATTGCTTTTGACAACACCCTTACTGTAATCTAAATTGCATCAGAGAGTGCTAGGATTATTTCAGAGACAATAAAGAACTACAGAATGAAAAGTCCTCATCTCTGATAAGAACAGTAATGAATTCTCACTCTTTTACTGGGAGATACTTTTGTATTTTCCACCACTCAGTATCAATCAAATATATTCAAGTAGTTATTACCAAAAAAAAAAAAAAAAGCATTTAAACCAGGCATGAGGGCTTGTCATTTTACCAGAGGCTCCTGTGTATTTCATAATGAGCAGCAGAAAAATTATTTATGCATCTTATCCAGAGATTTTTATTTTTTGTTACTTTCTATTGGATTGGGACCATGAGCTTAGACTGATATATATATGTGGAAATCTAATGGAATTATTCAATATTACATATAAAATGCCAAATTACCAAATAAATCAAGGAAATATGCATTCATATCCAACATGAGTATTGTTCACATTATTGTAGAATTTGCAAAAATCTATTTGTTATTTGAGCATTTTGCTTTATCAGTGTGGATTTAGAAAAAAATCTGAAGAGGATATAAATTAAAGTTTCTGCAATAATCTTTAAAATATGTCTATAGCTCATGATAGAAACTTTGTTCTAAGAATGGAGATCCAGTATATTATTGCTTGAATCTCTTACATTCAGTGAACTTCGTAACCTTCAAAATGCCTAATTACCTTGCAAATATTTCAACACAAGTATGACCTTGACAGTATTCATTTGTATCCTGTATCCTCTTGACCAATGTCAGTACAATAAGGTGGAGAATGAAAAAATAACCCCTTTCCCCAAAAATCTGTTCTGTAGAAAAGCTGATTGTTTTTCTCCAATACCAGAGATTTTTTTCCTGTTTTGTTTTACAGTAAGAAAACATTGTTTTCCTCTTTGCTTTCATAAGAATGGTTGGAATCAGTTAGTTCATCTGTACAGCCCAAAATAGGCCCTGCATTTTAGGTATTTATCAGCCTAGGACATATTTTTTTCCAGCCTGCTTGCCAGCAACTTTTATTCAAATTTCTCTGTGAAATAGGCTACACAAGGCAGTGAGTAACTTTAGAGAGCCTGACCAGCTTCTGTCCTTGTCTCAGAGATGAGATCTAAGAAATTTCAAGGATTTTTGACAAAAACTAAAATATATTTACTACAAAGAAGTTGAGAGGGTTTGAGGGTTTTGCTTAGAGGTTTTTTTGTGTTTTTTGTTGTTGCTGTTGTATGTTTGTTTGTTTTGTGTGTGTGCTTTGTTTTTGTTTCTGTTTGGGTTTGTTTGGGTTTTTTTTAATTGTTATTGTTTTTGTTGAATAGTTCGGGTTTTTTAGGCATTCTGAATGTCTGATGGGACAATAATTCACATTGCCTTTACCTGGAATTTTATTCTTTTTTTTATTAGATAGGATCTTTGGCCTAGGAATGGGCTTTAAAATGTTTGTGAGGCTTCAGGTCCCTCTTCTCCAGAGAGTTCTTTACAAATTTTAGCCCTTAGTTTCTATTTTTGCCTTTCTGAAAAGTTTATCAAAGTGTAAAGTTCTGAAGTTTTTATGTAAGACATTTTCTTCAGTCTTTTTTTTTGCTGAAATAAGTCTATATTGAACTTACTGTAAACACCTTCATATACCTTCCCAAGTCTTGAGGCTTGATTTTTTTTAATTTTTTTTTTTTTTGGTACAGATTTTAATGGCAAATTATATGCCTGATAAAATTTAACAGAAGTTTTCTGGTTTTGGTTTAAAAGAATGTTCAAAGCACTGATTAATTTGATAAATTACTTTCAAAGTTTCCATAGGTGCTAAAAGCCTTGAAATAAAGATACAATATCTCTCTGAGAATCTTCTTGCAGAAATAATTGCTAAAACTAGTTTTGATTCTGCTTCATGCACCTCTTTGGATCATTTTTAATGGGCACCATTAGTCATTTTGGACAATAAAATAAAAAGGCTCAGAAATCTTCACAAAGCCTTAAAAAAAAACCCCTCACAATATAGTTAATTATATATTCATCATTTACAGAGCTGTTTTAAATGAATGCTGAGGTGCCAAGGGGGAAAAATAAAGAAGATGCACAAATTTCAGAAGTAAATTTTTCTAGTGAGATATTCATTTCAGCACCATGAAAGTCTGGAGAAGCAACCATTTCAGCAAGACCAAACATCCGTCTGTTTTGCAATGCTTTCTTTATGTGCCCATTTCAGAAAATTCTTGCTCTGATGAAGTAAGTACATGCATACTGCAGATACTAGTACCCTTTAGCCTTTTTGTGTTGCAACATAGTGAAAGTAGGGTATTTCTAGTGTTACTTCATTTTTGGATGGTGGCTTTGGGGCATTTACCAGCAGGATTCCAGTACCTTTGAGGAGGTCATCAACAAGATGGAGCCACCAGTGTATGGTAGAAGGATGGAAATAACACACATAAGATGAAAGAAACAATTCAGATTTGATTTAAGGAAAAGCTTTTATACCACGACTACTGCTAAGAGGTGGAGGATGTTGCCCAGAAAGGTTGTGCTGTTTCCATCCTAGGAGTTTTTCAAGACTTGACTGGCAATTGTCAAGACCTTGAACAACCAGTACTGACTTCAGAGCTGACTGTGCTTTAAGCAGGAGTTTTAACTAAAGGCCTTCTGAGGTCCTTTCTAACACAAATTATCCTATGATCCTACAGAAACTGGCTGCAAGATAAGTGTAACCTGTCCCAGTCCATCCCATGGAAGGGTGGATGCAAGACATGATGCAAATACAAAATGTGTTAGATTCTCTTCTTATGCCTCACATAGTACAGGTGCTAACCAATGTGCTAGCAGGCAGAATACAATCTATTGCAATACAGAATATGACAGAGTTAAAATCAGAGAAAATAGTGCCTTCTGGCATAATTTCCTATTAGATTTCCCAGGTGTCCAGATGCTTACCTCTTCTCTCACCCCCTCTCACCCTGCCACCACCTCTTCCCCTCCAGCTACCGTCCTTTCCATGCCCAAAGCAGATTCCTTTCAATGAAAGAATTCCACTTTTGAATTCTGCTACTTTCCTCTTATTTCAAATAATTGTAGCATTGTCTTTTCTTCCATCAGTGGTTTCCCTCAGGGGAATTTTTTTAGCCTTAATTCCCATACCACCCTCTTTCAAATAGCTTAAGGTTTAATGCAAAAAACCTGTTCATCAGCTTATGTTTCCAGCTACAGTTATTTCTAGCCAGGGAAGTCTTATGTCTCCCTTTGCAGGTTGTAAAAATGTGGGTTTGGCCTCCATGAAATATTCTTAATGTCATTTCTGCTTTGCCTAGAACTGCCCTTCATCAATCCCCTATTTGTTTATCTTGGAAAACAGAGCTGTGTTTCACACATCTGAAACTCTATGGTTAATTCTCTGAAATACTGTGAAGATCATCACCTTGAACTATTGAGGATGCTTGTTGCTGGAGCTTCCTTTTTTTATTGGACCCTTTGTACTTTTTTTTTTTCCTGACTTTTTCTCCAGCCTAACTTTGTAGGAGTTGCCTGTGTAGTAGATGACTTCAGAATGTGTAAGCAGAAGGGCTTCTGCTCAGTCCTTTCACTGGAATAAAAACAAGTGAAAATATTGAATGAAAATATAACTGAGATGTATTCCCTGAGCAAAATAGAAATTCCAGTAGTCTTAGACCATAATCTATTTTCAGTTCCCAAGTTCCCCACTTCAATATTCAGTCAGATCTTGGTGAATTTTTGACTTTCTGCTACTGTAAATTGGCCTTCAAACCAGTGTTCAAATAACCCTATGAAATTTGGAATTAGTTCTCATGGGTCAAGTTTGTCAGTGAACTTAGGAAATGAGACAATGATATCATGGGCTGCATCAGGAGGGGTGTTATTAGCAGGTTGAGGGAGGTGATCCTTCCCTCTACTCATCATTGATGAGGTCACATTTGGAGTATTGTCTCTTTTGGACTCGGTTCCCCGGTATATTGTGGAGAAAGTCCAGCAAAGGACTACTAAGATGATAAAGCTGCTGCAGCATCTCTCATATGAGGAAAGGCTGAGGCATCTGGGACTATTTTAGGCTGAGAAGAGAAGGCTCAGAAACATCTTATCAATGAATATAGATATTCCAAGGGAAGGTAAAGATGGAGCCAGGTTATTTCCATTGATGTCTACTGACAGGACCAGATGCAGTGGGCATAAACTGAAACACAGGAGTCTCCATCTGAACATCAGGAAGCACTTTTACTGTGACGGTGACTGAGCACTGGAACAGGTTACCCACAGAGGTTGTGAAGTCACCATCCTTGGATATATTAAAAAAATCATCTGGTCTTGGGCAACCAGCTCTATGTGACTCAGTTTGAGCAGGAGGGTTGGGCCAGATGACATCCACAGATTCCTTCAAACTACAACCATTCTGTGACTCTAATTTCTGTCTACTATTACAGTAAGTTACAGTAAATTAATACTGTACTTAGAAAGTGTTTTGGCTAAGACACGACTTCAAACTCAGGCATTGCATTGACATGAAATATCTTTGATTGTTCTACTGTATGGAGGGTGATCAAAACAAAAGTTGTCCCTGTGATCACAGAAGAGCAGCCTTTTCTGTCTTGTCTTCACTGTTTGCATCACTCTGTACTGTGCCATCAAAACCAGATTCATTTTGCATCCGTTGCTGGAAGCTGACTTGAACAAAAATGAAAATCCAATTTATCAAAGGAAAAGGGCATTGTTATTTCTCTGAAATCTGTTCAATTCTTTCTTTCTGTCCATACACATCTGTAAATCTACCTGGTATATTGACAGCCAAATATTTTTTGACCTGTGCCAAACACAGTCAAATAAATTTTAACTCCTTTGATGCACTACTTTACCAAAACTAAAGCCAGATGTTTCACAGGTGACCTGACAGAATACCATTACTTCTCAATTGCCATAAATAAAAGGCAAAGCTGTCACCACGAGTGTGCAAAGATATATCATTCCAGCATTCCTGAAGATTTAACCCTTCCTGATCAGTCTAAGATTGAACATCTGAAAGATGTTCCTGCAGTTAGTAATTAGGCCTAAAGATCTTGACATTATCACTTCTCACTTTTCTCAGTATTTAGATGCTTTGCAATGAAGTATTTGGGAGGGATTCCAGTCATTTCAGAAACCACAGCTATCATATACAGGCAGGCAGATAGACCTGCAGCAGTGCTTTGGAGCTATGCAGAAGGTACAATTCTGTCTCCCATTAGGCTCCATGAGAAAATAAATAGGCAGTCTACTATGGCCCTTGATACATTAGCAATAATCTAGTAGTCTTTTTAAGTACAGCTTTTTCCTGAGTTGGCATGTTAGTGAATATAACAAAATCTCTAACAGTTTGCACTTTGTATTTCTGTCTGTAGCATAAGCTAGGATCTACAAGTATTTTCCAAAACAAGAGTTTTATCAACAGACATGGGTCCATTTATCTAAGTGCATTGTGCTCACAGAATACCTGGTAGTGTAGTTGACCTCGATGATGGGATAATACACAAAATGAAGCTTAATGAATCCTAGAAATGTTTATATATTTAACAAAAAACAACTTTTACCCTAGGATGGTGGGCAAAACAAGTTTTTCAAACTTAACCAGAAATAGTCTTTGAGGAGGTTTATCAGGTATCAGTCATGAAATAGCAGACTCCCGTATGGCTTGTTAGAAGTGAAACAACAAGAATAGTCCAGGATTAGTTGCAACTGTGGATTTAAAGCCAAATGGACATAACAACAGCAACAACAACCACCTTCCTTTTCAGACCAAATGCTGCACAAGTTTCACATATTTCTGCAGCTTTTCAGTCACCAGAGGGGGACAAAGAACCATAATGCAGAAGATTTGGTTGCATTTTGATTTGCCTAAATCCACAAAGTATTCACTTCAGTGACTTCTCAGATGTTGGCTCACATTCCTGCTCCAAAGTAGTCTATTTCTCTCATCTTTTCTGGTTTGGCATATCCTTATTTTAGCTGCTGTAACTTACAGAGATGTATACTAGGTTTCAGGATTGCACAAAACCAACAAAATTAAACCCTCATGAAGGAATAAGAGTTTGAGGTTTCCCCATATTCTTCCCACTAACACCACACAATATTCCTGTTGATTTTGTCTTTCTAGATGGAAATATTGCTATACAACTCATACATGGCTCCCTGCTATAGTCACTGATGTTTCATGAAAAATTCAGATGTTGTCAAAGATTCCCCTAAGCTTTACTGAAGTCTTTTGGTACAGTTTTGCTTTACCTGATCTTTGTTATTCATTATTTGAATTATTGGGCTGGTCTTCTTTCATTATTTGTCATTTCTGTGCAGAAGAAATTATGTCTAGAGCATACCGAGCAGTTGAGAACGTTGGGCTGTATACTAGTGTTATGAGACAAAGAGTATCCTCCTGCAGAGTTTCAAGAAGCAGAAACTATTGTCATAAAACTCTATTAATCCTGAAGATTATGCAAGAAAAACATTCTTATCCTCATGCAGAAAATATGAAATGCAAGTCTTAATTTACAGCACACAATTGTATAGTCCCTGGGAGCACAGTTTTGATGAAAACTTAGAGCTGGACCCTTCAGGAGTGTGGGCTAATTTCCCACCAGTCAAGGAAAATAACAACCATTGACTGGAGCGCTGTTTAGCAGTTAAAATTAGCTGCCAGTGCTGCTTCTTTTATTCCCCCACTTCCTTCAATGTACAGGGTTCATCTTCCATCACATTCTCATGCCCTTTTCTGCCAGGTAATGAAGCATATAAGCAGGACATATGCTGAGCTTCTAGAATACACAGGAGATGGCTCTGTCCAACCAAGTTTTGCTTTCCTTCTTGAGTAGAAAAGGACAATAGCAACAATCTGCAATTTCTCCTAGGAAAGGATAGGGAAAGTGTTTATCCCATGAAATAAAAATATTCCTGCACAGACATTTCCTGTAGATTAAAGTTTGTGCCTGCCTTGTTTGATATCATGCTCACATAACATGAGAAGAAAGCCTGTCAGGTGTTCTTTTTCTCTTAGTATGTACTTCTGAGAAGGCAGGACAATATCATAATCATGCCACATGATATCTGCAGACATAAAACACCCCTGCTGCACAGCCTGGTATACAGCATAATGCATCATGAATCATTTGCTATCTCTTTTATTTGCATGTCATTACCTAAAGGACATGTATTAAATTCTCAGTGTTTTTCAGATTCTCAAAGATGTAATTTCATGCCTGACAACTCCATAAAATATATTAGATATTTTCATTTCTTTTGAATTTAAACCAGAAACTTGGCTTCAGAGGATGTTTCAATTGGGTTTTTAAATCTCTCCAAGTCTGTGACATTTGTAACTGCTCAGATGTTAACCCAAACCATTCACCCATTCACCTTGGTAACAGCATACTTTTAGTTTTTATGTACTGGGCTGGACATCAAAGGCATGTTTTTATTGCAGAGATTTTATTATCCTAGTCTAGATTCATAATAAACCTTGTTCAGCAACAGCTGAATTGTATAGACAGTTCTTCTTTGAGATAAAAACAGGTGAACTGTGATCAATCAAGTCCCAAATTGAAATCTTTCCTCCATCTTTGCTCCCTCTTCACATCCCTACTCAGATTTTGGCTGGGCTGGCATACTTTCTGGAACTAAATGCTTTATTTGGTGTACTCCTTACCAAGGGAAGCTTAAGTCTTCCTGCAAAGACCAATACATACACACACTTAGTAGTATCTAAGACACTCAGGAACTCTATAGCAACCTTATCCAAAAGGCACCTAGCTAATGATGGATGCATTGAACAGTTGTTTGGGTTTGTTGTTGTTTTTTTTTGTTTGGTTTGGGTTTTTTTTATGAGAGAAACAGATGTCTTTAAGACCTTGTGTAACATTGCCTTACCAGTCTTGTTCCTACAGAGCTTGTAGAGGTTCATTATGTAGTTGTAGTATGTCCTATACTTACTCAGACAATCACTACTTCCTCCATTCCTTACAGAAAACACCAACTGACAAAATAATGGCTTCTCCCTCAGTTCAGTCAAGCCCTCTTTCCCTGCAATCCACACTCACGAGACCTACACACACATGTTGAAGTATTCATGCTACTGCACAAGTAGGACTAAATATATTACCTGATCTACAAAGTGACTTCCACAAACACTTGTTTTGATACAAATAAAACCTCTAGATGACCAGGAAAACATGAAGCAGGACTCAGAAACCCTTTGGAAAAAGATAACTAAACTTGATGTTAAGAAATATAAACAGCATTCACTGTCATTTTGATTTGTCAAGCTTTATGTAAGAACTCACTACTATTAAACAAGTCAGGGTACCAGCTGTTTCAGTAGATGTTATCAAACAGCTTTTGTGGAGAATATTATTTCCATCTTATTTCCAAGAGAAAGAAATGAGTAGCTGAATTACAATTTAATAATAATATCTTATATTTACATAGTGTCTGCCACTGCAGAGCAATTTACAAATAATATTCATAAGAATTACTCTGCCCATCCTTGAAATGCCTCCATCTCTCAGTTGGAGCTTGGAGTCCAAGCAGACAATTGGCAAAGAGCAAAAAGGGCATCAGCAGGAGAAGGAGAGTTTTGGCTGAAAATCCACAGACTTGGGAAATTGCACCTCTTATGAAAAGAAAAAAGCAAAACAACAGTGTGGAATAATTAAGCTCCTCATAGAACAGAAGACTTTCATCTTCTTAAAAAAACTTTGGTCATACAGAAATCTTCTTGCAAGTTAATTATCTGCCAGTGAAAGATGAAAGCCCCAAATCTGCCAGTTTGAGTAAAAAAATGTTGCCAAGGAATATCCATAAACCAAATATAGGTCACACCTTCCAGGTTAAAGTACAAATTATCATGTACTTAAGAAGACTGGTCATTGAGTTTATGGATTTGCTCTTACTTGCATGTATTGCCAGTGCAGCACACACAAACGTGTACCACATTCCCTTCTATTATGACTACTATACCCAATTACAAGGCATGACAACATGCTGCAGTGCCTGATATGAAGCCTATGATGGAAGCTCTCATAGAAATACCTCCTCCAGCATTTGGGTCTATCATTTGAAAGGAAAAAGGAGAGCTATACTTCCCTGCTATGACAGCTACAGTTCATCATTGTTTTGGTGACTCAAGTCAGTTCTGTGTTTGCAGCACAGCAGGGATTTACTAAAGAATTAGGAGAATTCTTTTTGTCACCATCATGTTTCCTTCTAGCAGATTAAAGGCAAAAAAAGTACATACTTGGTTCACTCAGAGTTATGGGAGGTACAGACTTATAGTTTGGACATCCATTCCTTCAGGAATTAGGCCAACCATTTAGAAGCTGTGTTCTATATCTCACTTCTTGGTATCCCACCTCTCAGATGAGTACCTTAGCCACTGTTTTCTGTGATGATTTCTGGATGGCTAAAACACCTTAAGCTGGAGATGAAGCATAGTACACAGCCATTTCAACTGCTTTATAATTTAATTAAAAATTACAACAGTGCCAAACAGCCATAGTAAGTGTCTGAATTCAAAGCATTAAACTACAAGAGGATTTAAATTTTGTTTTATATCTTTTTCCTCTCCTTCACCCATTAGTGGTTTTCCCAATGCAGAATTTTCCCACTAGCCATCAGGCTCTGGGAAACCATTTAAGAATGAGAGGTGATAAGGGAAGAATGATTTGAGAATAAAATGTCTGCAGCAGAGAGAGAAAAGTAGCTGTTTTAGTGCTTTAGTATGTAAACTAGCTTGGGCTTTGAAGAAAAATTTTTAGAGCAGGTTGACAGTCCAAATGACAAGTGAGGGAACTTCTCACAGGAATATTTCTCATGGTTAGAACAGGGCATCAGGTTAACCCGTTACTGAAGAATTAACTGTTCATCAGTTATGTGCTGACATGTCTGAAAACCATTTGGCCCCTTTGTCTATGATTCACTTTAATTCTGCCAGCCCTTTGTAACCCTGAAACGCCTAAGGTTTCTATCCTCTCAGAGCTCTCCTGACATGACAGATGGTTTCAGAAATACTGTGGCACTGAATTTCACTACAGAATTTGCTGTGGGCTGTAGTAGCATACCAGCCTGCAAAATAAACTTTGTCTCGTTTTCACCTGCTGTACTCAAATATGGTCAAAGGGATTGCTGATGAAAAAGACATGCTAGAGTCATCATAAACTAATGCACTCAGTGAGGAATTCAGCATTTGTACACTGAATTCTGATACAGAAAAAGACAGAATACATTGTTCTCTCAGATTTAAAGTGGCATGAAAATTTTCTGATTAGAGATCCCATTTCTCCTCAGCCATGCCATGAAGATAAAGACAGATAGGAAAAGGGTACTCTGTAGACAGTTTTGGCCAGTTCTGAACTTCTAACACTGGATATCATTTTCTCTTCTTGCTCTTTCTTTATTTAGTTAAATTTATCAAAATACTTGCCCTTTATGTTTTTTTTTTTTTATTTCATATGATTAATTGATCTTGTTTGTTTGTTTTTCTTTGGGGGGTGTGTGTGTGTTGTCTTCTTTTTAACAGTGAAATATAAGATAATATATAAGATATATTAATCAAATCATGAAATATACCAAAAGTTAGATCTCATAAAGATTACAAAACAGAGAGTATTGTGAAAGCCACAAGCCACCAGTTCTTCTTGCAAGAAGCTGGAACCTTCATAGATCCGTGTGATGAAACAGAGCTAGGAGAAGACTTACATCAAGCAATTTCTCCATTACACTGGCTTTTTGATCAGACATCTAGAGTCCCTTACCCTTATGTCCTAAAAAATTTCTTTCATTTTGCAGTGTTTAGAAGCCACTAGTATATGGCCAGTGTAGAAATAAACTGTAAATCTGACAAGCAAAGTAGCCAGTTGTTGTTCAGAAACAATCACTTTTCATCTAGTTTTGACTGACACTCAAGTCAAAGATGAAGATGTCCGCTCTGGATATTGTTATCAGACAAATAAAAGTAGCAGTGCAAGACAGATAACTGCGACAAATCCTGCTGCTGCTTTAGGACTGTAAACAAGGTTGCCTGGCAAGATTACAGTTGTTGTGTGTGGGCTGTTGCAGATAGAGTGTAAATTCAATTAGTTTGGGGATATTATTTCACAGTAAAACTGTTTTTCTTCTCTAAGGTTATACTGAAAAGAACAGAGGGATTATGTGTTGAAGAAGATGTTCTGTGAGTTATTCAAACATGCAGGGATGCTGCTTATCTAACAGGGTGGCCACTTCAGCAGAGATAACAAACTTTATCTGAACTCAAGCACATTTCTTGATAAAGTGGGCTGTACAGCTGCTAGGTGACATTTACAACCTTTTAATTGTGAATAAATTTAGATTTAGCAAAAAAAGATAGATTAAATGAAAAAAAATAGATTGATAAATATAATAAAAAATCTATATATATTTAATTAAAAAAAAAGGAAAGACAATTTTTTTTTTTTTTCTTTTGCTATTATGACTTGGACTGGAAAGGTAAGAATGACTTCAAGCCAAAAGACTCCCTGGCTTCTCAGGATATTTAACTAAAACCATGAAGGTGCATTAGTATTCTCCTCTGATATTATTTCCAGATCCAAAATATATTAATTCATCAGTTCATTTAAAATACATTCACATTCTGATTTCAGTCTTGTATCTGCTAGAACATTGACCAATTTGTTGGGTTTTTTTAAGGACAAAAATAAATTTTTTTGCTGCAATGCTTGTGCTTATTGCATTATGTAAGACTCATCTTAAAAGGATCCTGAGATACAATGTTTAAAATATTTCCTCCTAGAGCTGCTGCTTTACCAAGTGTATGTACTAAAGAAATGAGTGTGGTAATCAATGCTTTAAAAGTTGTGCTCCTTCATCAACTCTCACTCCTGTTATACCTACCATTAGCAAATGTTCTCTGCCTTTCTTGACATCAGGAGAGGTGTTGTAAATTAATCTTATATGAATTTAATGTTAGGACTTAGATTTACAGCTATTTCCATCCCCGGAGCTCCTTTATTCAGTTGGTATAATGGCAATGACATCCTCCACAGTGATGGAATGTAAGCAGAAGCAGTAAGCTGTCTATTGTTCTTGGATTACTTCCATGTACTAAACAGCACCAAGTCTGGTTATTAAAAGGTAAAAGTCCTTCATTGGTGCCTAGAAATTTCATTTAAACCCTTGGGTAGGAAATAGAATATTTATTTTTCTTAAATCTTTATTATCAATAGAATCTTTATTCTTCTTAAAACACCAGTAAAAGTAAAACAATACTATTCTTGCAATGGACATGACCTCCAATAGGCTACAGTAGTACAGGAAAGAGCATTACAAAACTACATCAGAAACAAATAAGGTTATGAAGCCATGGCTCTATGAAAAAAAAAAAAACCCTGAGACTATGGGGAATGTGATGATAGAAAGTATTCGTATAAGCAAAATATTTATAGAGTTTATGTCTCATCTTCCAAAAGAATGAGGGGACACTCTCTGTGGTTAGGAGGAAGAAAATACAAATCATAAAGGGGAAATTATTTTCCCTTGGTGAGTATATGATCAGACATCCCAACTATTTGCAGATGGAAGCTTAAAGCGAAGGACTAAGATTTAAAATTGGGTTAAACAGATAAACAATTACTCAGGTTGGCAAGCAATCCAAGAGAGATAAAAGCTTTCTTTCTTTCTTTCTTTCTTTCTTTCTTTCTTTCTTTCTTTCTTTCTTTCTTTCTTTCTTTCTTTCTTTCTT
>JANIJG010013765.1:20254-31436 GCA_024611175.1 Megaceryle torquata
TTTCTTTCTTTCTTTCTTTCTTTCTTTCTTTCTTTCTTTCTTTCTTTCTTTCTTTCTTTCTTTCCTTTTCTTTCTTTTTCTTTCTTTCTTATTTTTTTTCTCTTCTCTTCTCTTCTCTTCTCTTCTCTTCACTTCTCTTCTCTTCTCTTCTCTTCTCTTCTCTTCTCTTTCTCTTTTTTTCAGTGCCCAAGCTGCTGTTTAACTATTCACATTGAGACAAATTCCTCAGAATTTGCATTTTGGTATATCTACCTACTGTGCTTTTTTTTTATACTTCTGCTTTAGGCAGCTGTGACTTGCTAGTGGAAACTGTTCCACCTTTGCTGTGAATTTGAAGACACTAATAGGACTTGGACTTCCTCTATTCCTCCTGCTTGGCCATCTTCAAAGATAAATGACTCATATTCTTTCCTCCTGAGAAATGGTCTTTCTGCCCTCTCCAGTGCACTAACAGGTGGACCTCCAAGTGAGTGAAAAGGCTGAGGGAGTTGTTTACACACCAGTGTATTCTTCCTCCCAGAAGGAGTGTTCCAGTGAGCAGTGGTTTTGTTAATGAATTTTATTTGAGAAGTTAGGGCATCTGGCATTTTCAAGGGGTGGAAATTTTTAGATGACTGGAAGCTAGCAAATGTGATGCCCATCTACAAGAAGGGACAGAAGGATAATCCTGGGAACTACAGACCTGTCAGTCTGACCTGGATGACAGGAAAGGTTATGGAGCAGGTCATCTTGAGTGCCATCACATCATGCTCTTTACAGATACCTGAAAGGAGGTTGGAGAGAGGTGGGAGGGGACAGCCCCCTCTCCCTGGTGACATGTGACAGGACCAGAGGGAATGGATGCAAGCTGTGCTACGGGAGATTTAGGATGGATATTAGAAAACATTTCTTCACCAAAAGAGTTATCTAACATTGGAATAGTCTGCCCAGGACAGTGGTGTACTCGCCATCCCTGGAGGTATTTAAATGGCATGTAGGCTTGGTGCTCAGGGACATGTTTTAGTGGTGAGCTTGCAGTGTTCGGTCAAAGGTTGGACTAGATGATCTTGAAGGTCTCTTCCAACCAAAGACATTCTGTGATTCTGTGATTCACTGGATTCCTGCAGTACTAAGGCCAGGTATAGACAAAATAAAAAACTTACATGGTTAGTGCTGAAGGGAAGTTTTTGGCGTGACACTGAACTACCTTGTTTAGATGCAAAATACATAACTCTTTTGGTTTCATTTATTTTTATGCAGTTGGGTTTTTTGTATTCCTTCCTGTCACAGCTTAACCCCAGCTGAAAATTAAACATCACACAGCAGCTCGCTCACTCTCCCCTCACTGAGATGGAGGAAAGAATTGGAAAAAGAAGTAAAACTTGTGAGTGGAGATAAAGAGAGTTTAATGGAAAAAGGAGGGGAAGGTAATAATATTAACAGAATATACAAAACAAGTGATGTACAATACAATTCCTTAGCACCCATTGACATGCCCAGTCATTCTCCAAGCTGCAGTACACCCCAGACTTCTCCTAGTTTATATACTGGGCATGAGATGGCTTACTTGAATGAGGTGTCCTTGCTGTATCCCCTCCTAGCTCCTTGTGCAGCCCCAGCCTCCACTGGCAGGGCAGTATGAGAAGCTGAAAAGTCCTTGACTTAGTATAAACACTACTAAGAAACAACTAAATCATCAGTATGTCATCAATATTATCCTTATCCTAAGTCTACAACACAGCAGTATACCAGCTACCAGAAAGAAAATAACTTTATTCCAGTGGAATCCAGGACATTCTTACACATTCTACACCTTTGAACAGCCTAATGCCACATATTTTTTCTATCCAGATCCCAAATTATAACAGAAAATCAGATTTCTGTGTTACATTTGCTCTTCTCACTCACAAACTCTATATACAATGGCCTTGTGAAGTTGCATAGAATTATCTAGTCTTTTTCCACCCACATGTCTAAAACTTTTTCTTTTCTTCATGATTGGCCCTGAACATGATTATGTAACAGAGGGTTCATTTTTACTTTATGTTTCTGGGACTTTCCAAAAGGTATTTCAAAGTATAGTTTGCATCTTAATTCTAGAAATGTACACCTACATCTTACATTTCCTATAAATCATCTATATATTCTTAGGCCAACGTTTATGTTAAGCCTTCTCTTTCTGTAGTATGTTGGTAGGAAGAAAATAAACATAGAGAAGCTATCTTAAAGTGATCTGCAGCAATTCATCAAAGTCGAGTATTCTTGAAGACCTTAGTCATGAAAATCACAAACAGCTTCTGTGCATTAAACAACTCCAAATGTTACCCCCGAAGCTCTAAGGAATCATGGAAACAGTTCTTCAGTGCATTTCCCAGTATTGATCCATATGAATTTTCATGCTTCCAATTTTACATAATTCTCAGGTTGAAATAAGCTCAGAGCATGCAATGTGAAACTCAGCCAAGCATTCTGCTTCCCATAATTCTGGCTCAAACCCATATATCAGCCTGACTTCTCTCAAAGCAGTTTTCACAAAAGGCATGCAAGCATTGACCAACCCCATGCTGGATTCCAAATTTATAATATGGTTTGGGTTTCATTGTAAACATTTTGCATAACTTTGGTTTTCTATATTAAAATGTTTTATACAGTGTTCAGGAGGGTCTAAATGAGGAAAATCCAAAATTAACTCCAGTGTCAAGAAGTCTACAACTTCCCTCCTACTCTTTGGACCCTGAAGTCACACTGGCTCCACAGATCAATTCAGATATTAAGGAACAGTTTTTGAGAAAGCTGCAGCTGACCTTCCCAGTTTTGAAGCAGACCTTGCACATCTCTGCCAAAACAAATGATCTTCTAACACCATCCACATAACTACCTACATCACAAGTAGTTCTGCATAGTTCTGTCATTGCAGCATGGAGCCTGCAGCTCTCTGAGTACTAATGTAAAAAATGTCCAGAGGAAGGGTACCTTCCTAGTGAGCTGTGGGTTAAGGCCATCTTGAAAGAAACCTGGATACTCAGATCATATGGATGCAGAAAGAGCAGTATTGCTTTTTAGTTCAGAGATTTATAAGTGAAAGGTCACTACACAGGCTATTCCTTTCCTACAATTTTAGCTAAGCTGCTTAACAGTTTGCAGCTGTACTTAGAAGCATTGCACAGAGCTTGAAGGTTCCTAGACTACCTTGGCTGTATCTGCTTTATGCAAGACTTAGAAAAAAACAATAAAGGTGACAATTTTTTTGGATGCATAACAGGAACATTCAGATTATCAATTAAAGGGCTTTTCTCAGCCATATTTACCAGCATCCCTACATTTCTGAGAGCAAATCAAAGAGGTTTGTTTGACGCCCTACTCATTTAAACTGACTTATTTCACTTTGCAGTGAAAAGAATAGTCAGTTAAAATTACAACTTGGCCTGAGATGTTGTTTAACAAGCTAGCATATCTCAGCTATTAGATATAACCTTCCATGAAACAGTAGAGCTGTGCTATGATGTATTTGCAGGATCATCAAAGTGATTTTCAGATCACAGCTTACATATGTGTATTTGTATGGAGACCTTTGCTACTTTCATTTCTGGAAAAGGTGAATACAAGTACAGACCAGCATGAGACCCATGAACAATTGCTTCTGAATTTTGTGCTGGAATATCCAAGTATATAGCTACAGCTTTAAGAAAATGACTACTAGTATTTGAAGAAGGAGGAAGAGGAGTTAGAGCATGCTGGTACAGGAGGATCTTGGAGAACCTGTGAGGCCACAGGTGTCATGGTGGAGCACAGTCCTCAGATCCTCACTGGGCACTTGCAAAGCCCTGATTGCATTCAGAAGCTGCAGATTTTCAACGATGTTTTTAGCAATCCTTAACCTATAGGCTGGCTTGCAGGCTTTGCTAAAGGCCACTATTTGATTCACTGTACTGTGTTGTCCTGCTGTGTAAGTGCTGGTGCATTTTTCAGATGGGCTTTGCTGCAATTTTTCCTTCTGCAGAATGTAAGTTAAACTCTTCAGTGAAAAATGGATGTTGTGAACTCAGATTGAAATTTGTCCCAGTGCTTTTCTATTGATAAGTGGTGTCAGAGGAGTGTGAAGTGGAATTAGATATGACTCTTACCTCTTCAGAGCTAAAGAGGTGTTTGAGGCTTGATGTCTCTAGCTCTCTGTTCACTCTTCAGTATTTATTCAAGACAGAGTTAATGACTCAAGGTTTTAAAACAAACTTTAGAAGAGGAAGTTGGACTAAGACAAATAAGCAAATGTATTTAAAATTCCCAGCGTGAAGGTATTGAGGAGAAAAAACTGCTGAGAAGGAAATCTTTCTTCCAGCTGTGCTTTCTCATGTCAGGTGAATTCACACTCTGGTTTGACTTTAAATGACCGTAAAACATCTTTAACATAAACAGTGTATTTAACAAAGATAGAGGTGGCCTTATTAGAAGTGCAGTAGTTTCTCACACCTCGTCTGCTTTCAGGGAATGACTGGTAACTTCACAGTGGATGTGCTGCAGACACATTCCAACACTGTGATGTCAACAGCAGCAGCACCAAAAACTTTGGTGTTGTGCAGCATGGCTAATTTGCCAGAGCTTGTCAGATAAGTAAATAAACTTATTTCAGCAACACTGAGTTATTCCCATCTAAAGAAAACTCTCTTGGGCTCCTATGTAAGGATTCTGTGAAAATTTTGGTTTATGTTTCTCTTTCCAAAAGTTATGGTGACTTTTCTTCATTTTTATAGGCATTATATATGCCTATGTAACTGAGGAGAACTTAACCTAGATTTAGCTTTTCCAATCAATTTTCCTATAAGAAATTGCTACTTCAGTGGCTTGTGCAAAATGGCAGACCAATCTATGTTTTGTTCTCAGACCATCCTCTCTTTCACTGAAGTCAGAATTAGGCTTTTTGAGACTTTCTTTCAAACTGATGCTTGACTCCCTAACATCCATTTCCCTCTTTATGCTGTATTAGACTTGAGACTGTTTCTCTGTCCTCTACCTTTGTCTACTTCTCCCTGCTACTTCTATGTTAGCTCCTACTTGAAATCACTTAGTCTTGAGGGGCCAGACTCACCAGAGCCCTTATTTGAACCTCGAAGACATTATTAAAGAATCAAGGTACATATTGAGTTTTGCAGGTGGACTATATGAATTTCATTACTACTAGTCCTGACTGCCATACCTTTTTTTTTTTTATCTTTGCATCTGCACTGCCACAAATTTAATATTTTCATGGCCCAGAGTCAAGGGACTCAATAGCAAATCTGAGATTCAGACCCAAGTCCTGTATGAACCAAGGCAAATCCCAATGTTATGTGGTGTATATATGACCATACCTGTAAACTCTCACTGCTTAGTGGAGCTTGGTATTCCCAAATTCAAGAGCATAAGTAAAAGAAGTTTTCTTAAAGTTATTAGTAAAATTATCTCTGTTTAACAAAATCAGCAAATACAACCACTCTTCTCTCCATCTTACTTGCTCTAAGCAGAAAAAGCCTTTAGAGGTGAGTTTGCTTAGTGTGAACTAGGTCAGCTATTATCCAGTAATACAGCAGCAACAACTAAAACTGATGCATCTCTTCAACCATTAAGCATCTCCACCCCATGAACTGGCACAATTTATGACCTTCTCTTGTAACATGTTAAAAGCATTGCACAAAGTGAAGACTTTAGGTTTTCCTCTTAGAGAGGAAGGTTGCGCAGATTCCCTGATGTATTCAATCAAGACTCTCTAAACGCTTTCCAGAGCACTGAGAAAAGAAGCAATTTTTCTTAAGTAAATGGTGCTAGAATTTGAACAGATGCTTTGTAGTTAAGACCACTCATACATGCATAATTGTTATATGTCATGTGAATGTGATGAGAGAAAATAAAATTTTAAATTGGCAGGTAGCCAGTAAATCTTACTGTAGCCTAAGTTTTAGATGAATGTTGCCTTAGGCAAGACATATGTAGTCTAGAAAGACAGACTGACATTTTATAAAATATTCTGCCATTTTGCTCTCCCTTCTTAATTATTCAACACTAAAGTATCTCCTTTTTTCTGTAGGTACTCTTCCCAGTTAAAAACAAGCAAAAAAAAACCCCAAAAACCCCACAACCTAACCAAAAAAAATCAGATCCTTTCCAGAGTGCTTGCTTGTTTCTAACAGGCACCATCCACTGTGATCATCCTCTTCACACTGACAGTGTCAGAGGACTGAGTTTTCATTCTCTACAGTTGCAGGTATCCTTGTAACTTCAGTCCATCCAATTATTTTGCAGGAATTTAAATTTTGTAGATTAAAGAAAATTCAAGTTTTTATGAGCTATTTGAAGATTACTGTTGGAAAAATTTTGTGTTGTATTCTGAATTCGCCATTCACCAAAGGAGTTGTTTACTACTGAGCTCCCCTGCAGCCTTTAGAGGTGTGTCAAAAAATCTGTGCCTTTCATACAAGCTGAACTGCTGAAGGCCTCATATATAACCCCTGTACTAGTGGATGCTGGGAAGGTTTCCTGTGCTGCATAAATGTCATAGATCATAGAATGTTTGGGTTTGGAAGGGACCTCAGGAGATCAACCCCCCTGCCACAGCAGGACCATATAATTTAGCACAGGTTACACACAAATGCATCCACACAGGTCTTGAAAGGCTCCAGAGAAGAAGACTCCACAACCTCTCTGGGGAGCCTGTTCCAGTACTCTGTAACCCTTACAGTAAAGAAGTTCTTCCTCATGTTGAGATGGAACTTCTGGTGCTCTAGCTTGTATCTATTGCCCCTTGTCCTATTGCAGGGCACAAGTGAAAAGAGGTTGTCCCTTTCTTCTTGACACCCAGCCCTCATATATTAATACCCATTAATTAGATCCCCTCTCAGTCTTCTCTTCTCCAGACTAAAGAGCCCAAGGTGTCTCAGCTTTTCCTCATAAGGCACTCATAAGGTGTTCCAGACCCTTAATCATCCTTGTAGCCTTCCATTGGACTCTCTCAAGTATATCTCTGTCCCTCTTGAACTGGGGAGCCCAAAACTGAATTAAATACTCCAGGTGAGGTCTCACTAGGGCAGAGTAGAGGGGGACGATGACCTCCATTGATCTGCTGGACACACTCTTCTTAATGCACCCCAGGATACCATTGGCTTTCTTGGCCACAAGGACACATTCCTGTCCCATGGATAACTTGTCCACCAGGACTCCAAGGTCCTTTTCCACAGAGCTGCTCCTAGCAGATCACCTCTTAACCTGTACTGGGGCATTTTATTACTCATTCCCAGGTGCAGGACTCTGCATTTATTCTTGTTGAACCTCATTGGGTTCCTCTTTGCTCAACTCTCCACTCTGTTCAAATCATGCTGAATGGCTGCACAACATTCAGGTGTATCAGCCAAATCTCACACTTTTTTATCATCAGCAAACTTGCTGAGAAGACACTCTGTCCCTTCATCAGGGACATTGATGAAGATGTTGAACAGGACTGGACTCAGCACTGATCCTTGGGGACTCCACTAGTTACAGGTCTCCAGATGGACTCGGCACCGTTGATTACCACTCTTTGGGCTCTATTGTGTAGCCAGTTCTCAATCCATCTCACTGTCTGGTCTTCTATCTCACACTTCCTGAGCTTGTTCACAAGGATGTTATGGGAAACTGTGTCAAAAGCCTTTCTAAGGTCAAGGTAGACTACATCCACTGGTCTCCCTTTATCTACCCATTCAGTCACGATATCATAAAATGCTATCAGATTATTCAGTTATGATTTCTCCTTGGTAAATCCATGCTGACTACTCCTGATAACCTTCTTCTCTTCCATGTGCTTAGAGATGACCTCCAGAATGAGCCACTCTGTCATTTTTTCCAGGGATTGGAGGTGAGGCTGACTGGTCTGTAGTTTGCTGGATCTTACTTCTTGGCCTTTTTGAAGACTGGATTGACACTGGCTTTCCTCCAGTCCTCAGGCACCTCTCCCATTTGACATGATCTTGTGAAAATGATGGAAAGTAGTAGAGAGACATCAGCCAGTTCTCTCAACACTCTTGTGTGCACCTCAACAGGGTCCATGGACTTGCATGTATCCAGTTTTTGTAAGTGATCATTAACCAAGTCTTCACTGATAGTGGAGAGTCTTCCCTCTTCCAGGCTTTCCCTCCTATATCCAGGGACTGGAGTTCACAAGGGATGGTTTTAGGATTAAAGACAGAAGCAAAGAAGATATTCAGCAGCTCTGCCTTCTCTGAGTCCTCAGCTGTCAGGGCTGCCACCTCATTCAGCAGAGGACACTGTTCTTCCTTTTGCTACTGATATATTTGAAGAAACACTTTTTGTTCTCTTTTACTTCCTTTCCCAGTTTTAGTTCTAAGAGGGCTTTGGCCTTTCTTGTTGCCTTCCTACACATACTGACAACTTCCCTATAATTCTCCCAAGTGACAAGTCCCTTCTTCCACAAACTGGAAATTTCTTTATTCCATGAGATTTCCTTCAGAAGCTCCTTGCTCATCCATGCAGGTATATGCATATTTATGATTTTTTACTCAAGGAAATGCACCTATCTTGGGCTTGGAGGAAGTGGTATTTATAAATTAACCAACTTTCTTGGGCTTCTTTACCCTCCAGAGGCTTAACCCATGGGATTCCTGCAAGTAGATCTTTAAAGAGTACAAAGTTAGCCCTGAGGAAGGAGGAAAGAGAAAAAAAATCATAGACTCATAGAATGGTAGGGGTTGGAAGGGACCTCTGGAGATCATCACGTCAAACCACCCAGCCAATGCAGGAACACCTAGGGCAGGACACACAGGAACATATCCAGGTGGGTCTTGAAAGTGTGTAGAGTAGCAGACTCCACAACCTCTCTGAGCAGCCTGTTCCAGAGCTCTGTCACTCTCAGAATGAAGAAGTTTTTCCACATCTTGAGGTGGATCTTCCTGTGTTTCAGCTTGCTACCATTACCTCTTTTCCTATCACAGGGCACGACTGAAAAGAGAGTGGCCCCTTCTACCTGACACCAACCCTTCACATATTTGTCAATATTAATAAGATCTCCTCTTATTCTTGTCTTTTCTAGGCTAAACAGCCCCAGGTCTCTCAGCCTTTCCTCAAGACGGAGATGTTCCAGTCCCTTCATCATCTTTGCAGCTCTAAAGTGTGACATTCCTGTGGTACAACGTGGCAAGAAGTACCAAATGGTGAAATTTTCCCTTTTTCTGAATGCTTTCTTAATTAAAGGTATTAGAAAAAATAAAAGAAAGCATGATTCTATCTTTCAAAATACAGTAGTTTTAGGAGGACAAATTCAGCTTTAAAATACTATATTTATCTCTTTTGCCTTTTTTTTTTTTTTTTAATATATTTTTGCCATTATATAAATTAAAAATATACATTGTTTATGTATTTTTATTATTTTGGTTTTTTCTTTTTCTTCTTGAAATTCTACTGATTCAGCACTTCCAGTTCTTTTTATTTTGCATCAAAGCATGGAGTTCTCATCTTTTCTTTCAGTATGTTTTTATTGTCCATAAACTGGAGATGCTTCAAAGACAGAACGAAAGGAGAAAAAAAAATCCCACAAGTGAAAACAAGTGCAGTTAAGTTCTTTCTGTTATACTCAGTATTTAACAAGATAAGTTAAAAAAAAAATTAAAAAAAAACTGAGAGAACAAACAAAACTCTCAGAACCCAAGATAAAACATAATTCAGATAAGATCAACTTTCAGTGCTTCAGTCAGTTTTAATCACACTACAGTAGATCCAAAATAAAAGAAACCTGAACTCACAGACTTAAAGCTGCAGACCCTATACTCCAAAGATATATTTTTCTAAAGGGCCTCAGTTCTTCAACAGTTGTTTTTCAGCAGGTTAGACCCTTAGCTGATCCATTTCTAGCCTTCCAGTAAACACATTGTCCAAGAAAAAAAGTATTTTGATATTGAAGTTTACATACCGTTTGTCTCAGGCCATAGTATATCTCATTTTATTTTAAAAAGAGAATACAGAGAGAAAAAAACAATAAGACTGCTGGGAGTGGTTCTAATCCATTTGAAATCACCAGAAAGTCTTGTGTGTAGTGAATGCTTTCTTTTCTGTGATTGCTTCCTTAAACCTGTTTGGGTGTGCAGTATCAGGGCAGAGGAAAGGGTTAATCTCAGACACTTCATTGTTAGTGAGGTTCAGGAAAGAAATGGAGTGCTCATACCAGGAGTATCCCTCTACCTTGGAAATCAAATTTTTCCTGCCTCATTCACATTGAGAAGTTGGAAATGTCAGAAAGAGGAGAGTGGCCCTAGGGTTGGGAAGTAGTCTGAGGAGTGGCTCCCCTCCCTGGGGAGTGGCTGACCTGAATTTATAAGATGCTGAGCCCTAGGCATTTTGAGTTTGAAAATTAGTTACTTGTACCTGTAACCCAAATAAGACCAACCTACCGCTGCAGGAGCTGACTTGCCTCTTTCTTTTACTACTAGATTTCTGCTTGACAAAAGACTTCACCTGCAAGTACTGGAGAGACCATAGAAAGTGGTTGGGATTCTTTAATGCCCAAATCCATTGAACACAAAAAACCCCCCCAAAATTTACCCTACTGTAGGTCTTTGCCAGGACAGTCTATCACTATCTGGAGTTGAACAAACACTTGGAAAGCAGCCCAACTTTGCACAGCAAGATCCTTAGGACACAAGGATCAGTGACAACTTCAAGCTGGCATTTTATTTCAGCTGTCACTTCTTTCCTGCTTTCTGTCACTCCATTCCCTGCTGGCCAAGTTTAAAAATAAACTTTTTTGGCTCTGGAAAAATTAATTACATTCCTGTGGAAAGCAGGTTGGTTAAAAGAAGCACTATCAAGTCCAAGAAATAAACAGGAAAGTATTATTAAGAGAAAAATAATCTTTAAGAGAAACAGATTTAATGATTAACAGCTCTGCTTTACCACAGTCAGAATTCCTGTGGTGATATATGGAAACCTTCCGGGACTCTCAATTTTTACTAGATAATCCGTACTCAATGCTAAAATACTGCTTTATCCCCTGCACATCACCTTTTGAACTATTCAGGCATTTAACTAATTGACCTCAAGAATAACTCTGGCTCAAGTTGTCTGAAGCACATGGCTGCCTGACTCCTAACAATAATATAAAATTTAGTTCTTTGGGGTTTTTTAAAAAGTTTCTGTTTTAAATTTATCTTGGAGACCTTACTTTCTTGTTTTTTATTCTTTTTTTTTTTTT
>JANIJG010013765.1:42600-69189 GCA_024611175.1 Megaceryle torquata
AACACTATCAGAGAGGACTGCTGCCATTGCACCCTTTTAGTGTGGAGGATGATGACCAAGCTGCCCACCTGGGCTCACCACCACTCTGGGCTGCTGGGCAGGGACATCAGTCCAAATTGCAGCTGGTCTGTCCACATCTGGAGGAGAAGATGCATTTGTTGCAGTGTTTGGCCAACACGGCAGGTTCCAGAAAGGAAAAAAAGTATATAAAAGATCTGTTTATCTGGTTCAGCTGCTTGCTAAGGAGTACAGACTTGAACTTGGCACCTTGCAACTCTGAGCAGCATGAATCTGTCCTATGCAGCTTTGCTTTTTACAGGGATAAAACTTTGTTTCAGTATTCCAGTAATTTAATCATATGTGTTGTTTTCTTCATCTGGAGTAGATTTACTTATTTTCCTAAGTTTTCTGTTCATTTGGAGCACTTGCTGATCTAGACTGGTATGTGGTCTTTTCTTTTTATTATTTACTATGCTTAATTTTTAGGTAGCCATTTCAGGTCTCTTGTCACTAAGCTACAGCACAACTAACAGGGCCTTATCCAGAAATACTCAGTAAGTTAGGGAATAAGGACAAAAATCACAACTAAGTAATTCTAAACAGATGAGGCAGGATCCTCCTCAATTTGACATCCTAAAATTTAGGTATCTTGTCTGAACCAGCCCATCTAAGCTCCTACTCTCATCAGAGGAGAGACAGCCTCCTGCAAATAACAGCCTGTTTCACCTAAGTTGGGCAGATAAAACACACGATTCTTAAAAGATGAATATATCTTCCCTTCATTTTTATAGGAAGCCTAAATGACTAACTGAAACTAGACACCCCTTTTAAGTGAAATGAAGCCCACCACCACCCATGGGTATCTTCATCTGACATGAACCTGGCACACTCAAAGTTATTTCACTGAAGGGTTTCTTAATAACTCTGCAAGGAACAAATACTCTTGAGCTGGCTAACAGCAAGCAGCCCCCACTACACAGAGATTTTCAACATAGTTTTAGTTACACATCTCCTCAGCTCTTGTGAAATATATGACTATACAACAGAGCAGTTATAAAATGGCTTTCATGCACAAATAGAAATGTGTAAGGAAGAGATGTTAAAAGGAAAGACAAATGAATACATGATGAAGTAATTAGAAGCAGATAGCGCTATAACGCTGTTTGAAAGGAGTGTTTTTCACTTGGTTCTACTGATGTGCTGAGACCCGCAAAGCACTTAAACATGGAAGATTTCTAACACATAGTAAGTTGCAGAAAAGAAGCAAGTAAAAAAAAATTCTTCCACTGCTATTTCAACCGAGTACAGTGTTCTTTTTCTGTACTTCTCATAACTAAAATCAAATTACAAAGTGTAAACAATACATTTTACATAAAAACCTAATGTACATGCAAATTGTTTTTACTGTGGAAGGCAATAGGCCAGTACTTTTAGTGTAAGATTTGGGTTTTTTTATAGCTTTGTTGTCAAAAGTATTGTCAGGCATGTACAAGCATTTAACCACATTAAGTTGAAATACTCTTTGACCCAATTGCACTGAAGTCAATGGAGATTATACTTTAGGCTCCTATATTTTCAAGATCCATCAATTTTCCAGAGGATAGTTCACTGCTCAGATCTCCTCTTCCAGAAATCAAAATGTTTTGCTATTCCTCTCTCCAACATGATAGAAAATCCTGGGTTCTCTGATGTTAGTACTCAACAATATCTGAGACAGGATTCTCTTCAACTGGCTTTGTCTATGGCTGATTTTTGCCCACGGTGCTTTAGAAGACATTGATTTCCAAACATTTCACAATAATGTATTTTTCATTTCAGTTTTTGGGTAAAGTCAAACATAAGAGTTTCTGGTCAGAAAACAGGCAGGATGGTTTCCTGGCAACCTAATGCCATTTGGTTTTAAAGTTCATAATATGTAAAGAGACCCTTCAGCAATCTTAATTACTTTCATAGCAAGGAAAGAAAACAATCTCAAATACTTGGGTTAAGTCCTGGAAATGGACAGTTCTAGCAATATGTTATATAATCTCCCAAAAGTGGGTGAACTGTCAAACAGAACAGTGTAAGGAATATTATCATTTTTTTTGGCCATGGTCTTTTACCAGAATTTGTGATGTGTTACATGAAGAGCCCAAACCACATGGCACACACAGTCATTTGTAGAAAACTTTCCACTTCTTCGTGCTCTGAGACTAACATTGGGCTGAATTCTCATGGATTTCAGGAGGAAAAGAAAGTTGACCACGGATTTGGCTCAGACATCAAATCTGTTTTTACATCAGGGGCCATTCTTTTCTAGAGGGCAAGTAAACATTTTCACAGGCATGAATGGAACTGGACACAAGAATATCTGGGCCATCACTCAAAACTAAATTACCTCTTAAATGATATGTGGAAAGAAGAGAAGACTATTTTTCTTCATTGCTAATATTATGGCGCATTCTTGTAGAGCTGAAATATCTATCATCTGCAGAGAACTTACAATCTAAATGACAAGAAAGACTGAAGGCAGAAAAATTTAGTTTACTCCCTAGAGTCAGCTGAAACAGGATGAGGAAAGATGGTCTGTTAAGAGTAAACCATTTTATATTTTGTGTGACATGGATAAAGTTGCAACCTCATTCTCTTTATAAAAATTAGAAAAGGTCATCTTCTTTCTTGACCCCAGTCTTCTCCACCCATTTTCCAAAAGAGAGTTTACTATAATCAGAAACTTTGAGATGAAACAGCAAAACTATGAGGGTTTACAGATCTTTAAGGGTTTTGTTAGTACCGATCTATTCAAAACAACAGTTAGAAAAAATACACATATGGGTGTCTATACTGAAGCCTAAGATGGATAACACTATAAACAATTAGATGAATTGTTTTTAAAGTGTTAACTCAATATTAGTATCAACATTTTGTACTACATAGATATTCTTGCTTTGGACTTTTCTGCTACTTTTGGCAAGTCTGTAAATTGAGAATCTTCTGTATCAGTAGCTGTTCTGACATTCCTAATCACAGAATCACAGAATGGTGGGGATTGGAAGGGACCTCTGGAGGTCATCTAGTTGAACCCTAAGCTAAAGCGGGTTTTCCTAGATCATACAAAACACTCTGTAGGCTGTGGTATGCTCACTTTATGCTAAGCATAAGAAAATTTTGCTTAACCTGCATTTTCCTTGAATATATTCGATCTTTTGTCAGCACAGAAGGAGACAGCATAGAACATAGAATTTCACCTGGGACATTCTCAATAACTGAGGTCAAATTTGCAAGCTTTACAGCTGCTAGGAACCATCAGATTGAAGACATGTGCTTAAAACACTGGGGAAAATGTGCTTTCATACTACAAAGTTTACACAATTTCCCTCCCACCTTGTTTGTGTGATTCAGGCTCAGTTGCTTCTCTTACCAGTTGCCTTTATGGGTGGCATATCCATGAATTGTGTAGAAAACGATCCCACGCAAGCAGAGGATAGACAAGATGACCCAGTATTTTACGTTCTTTTAGCTGTGCTAGCTGACTTCATTTGTGGTATGACTCTTTGAATTCCAGATTATCTATACACGAGAGATAGATGAGTGTACAAAATGTTTAGTGAACAGAACACAAAAGCTAACTGTAATCAAAGTCTGCCTTCCTTGGGGTCTCTTTGTAGTCCATGGAGAGGGAGAAAGGCTCCTTTGGGGATTATCTGAAGTAGAGAGGTGTCCTCTCAATGTGTCACTAACCTCAGAAAGTGAATCTAGGGATACAAGATTCCCAGGGATAACATTAGGCTTCATGAATATCCTCCCCTAACTGTAATTTTCAGTTCTTTCAGTTCTTTTTTTTTCAGCTTTACAAGAATCAAATTTTCAGTTCTTTTGAAGGAATATTTAAGTCCAAAGAGTACCATGGACATCTGGCCTTTAAAACTATTGGTTGAAGGACTCTGGGTGGGTGCAGCCTGTATAGCCTGAAATTAGAGACTTGGTCTCTGAAAGACAAATGCTGTATAACCCATGGAACTTCCCAGAGCACTGTGCAGGAAATGTTTTCATCATAAACATCTAAAAAAAAAAATATTTTTTTAATAAGTGATTAAAAAGTTATTTTCATTCTTAAAAAAAAATAAACATAAACATTGAAGCATGCTAATGCAGAGATTAACTTGTTAAATACAGCCTGTATGTATATGATGCTCCTGATCTTAAACAGTAACTTGCCTATGAGACTTGGGGTTATTTAATTCCCTCCTTCTCACAGTCATGTGTAGAAGCCATTCCCGGCAACTGAGTTGAATTGTCACAATGACCCTTGAAATTTCTGAGTTTTGACCTTTTACACCTCCTCCTCCCTGGAGTCAAAGACCATAATCAGTTATAAATTTCTATAAAAGCTAATTGAATTTACCAGTTGTTTCCTCCAGCTGATACATGCAGGCAACTTGCAAAACTATATTTAAGTCATGTTAGCATAAACTGAAACTCTTAGTCTTTATTCTTTTACAAGCCTGTGTAAGGTAGGTCCATCATTGCCTCAGCAATCATGAAATCAGAGACATGCAGTTTCTCACTGTTCCTCTCATGCACACACATGTAAATTGAGCATCATAGTATTAAAGCCAGTGGTGCAATACATACGGAAAACTCCTCTCTCCTGTAGTAGGAGGAGAATTAAATTTTATGTAAATGCTATAGTTACAATGTATGTGTGAAACATGCAAGCTAATTCCTAAAGATGCATCTGCATAGTTAGATAGCTGAGCATGTTTACCATGTGCAGCTTTAGTGTTATCTGGGGTGGAAAGCTCAGGAGAATAAGCTGTGGTTAACAGATATTATTTTTCCCTTCCATTTTGGGGAGAAATATTGATGGAATAGGATGACTCCTACGAACAAAACTTTTTTTTTTTTTGGGTGCTGTTGGATGAAAGTGTCCTTCCTTTTTCACTTTTATCTAAATCCATCCTAACACAAAAGGAAAATGAATTTGTATTATTAAATGAAAATGTATTTTATTATCTGTACAACTTTTGTCTTGCATTTTGAATGCATTTCTCTGTACTGTGGCTTGCTTGAATAAGTATTTTTCATTGTAAACACTTTCAATTGTTTATACAAACTAAATGTCAGCCAGAGCTAAATGAATTTGCAACAAGAAATATACCAAATCAAAATAATGTCAGATGTATCTCAGACAATACTCAAACATTTTAAAGTGCAATGTATCAAAAAAAAACCCGGAAAACAAAAAACTAATATACTTCAAAGATAGAAACACATGGTTAATCTGTCACATCTGTTTAGTTAAGTGATGGCCTTAATTACTTTTAGTCACCCATGACTCTCATGAACAGACTCCACTTTAGATTCAGACATTTTTCCATTTTCTAATTAGGATTTATGCATGTGTAAACAAGTTCAACATTGGCTTACCCACACACATTTACATTTTTAACTGTGTGGCTTTGCAGAACAAGTCCTGCATGTTTTATACATATTCATATAGTTGTCTCTCTCGTCCCACATATAAACTGCAGAAAGAACATGTTGACAAGTGATTTTTTGTTGTTGTTGTTTTGGTTTTGTTTGTTTGTTTGTTTTCTTCCATAAATAGGCTTCGAAAGGAATATGCATAAACAAAACCTTGATTTGGAGAACCATCTTTCTGGTAAGCAGATAGCTGTTCTTTCTCACGCATCCCTTCTTCTGAGTATCCAAGATGGAAATACCTCTTGGTTATTTTTTCCCTCCTCCTCTTTTCCACATCATACTGGTAGTGGATGGGGCATGGAGAGATTTCAGCAGGCAAATTAAACTCCCAAATAAAATTTCCCATGTGACTGTGGCTAGCCACTGACATAATAATCAGCATGAATTTCATTAAGGGTTACCCATTTGTGGATACGGTCTTTTATTTAGTCATCTCCGGAATGATTTCTCTCAAGCACAGAATACTGCAGGCTGAGCACATTCCATGAAGTTTAACCCTTAAATGATCTAGATCAGACCCAGAATGATTATTTGGTGGAGTTAATGCTACTGAGAGTCCCTCATGATAAGCTATTCCAGTTCATGAAAAAAGACATTTAAGTATGTTGCCAGAGCTTCTCCACTTATAGTGCTATCTCAATGTAACAGGCAGAAAAGTTTTTCCATAAGCATCCATGTTTTTGAGTGTCCCAGAAACGTGATTTATCATGTGTTCATAACCACCATTACCAATTCACAGAGATAAGAATTAAAAATTTAAGTGGGTGTTCTACAACTCTTGTCTGTGTCAAGAGCTCAGAAATATTCCATTGCAACAATGAGATCAGAGAGAAGTTGATCCATTCAGTTTGATATTATGTCTCATATGACACTTCACAGTTATAAGCAAAAGTTGTAAGCAAATAAATTCAGAGTGCTTTATAGTATTTTTCTCTTTTAGTTTTATAAAACTCAAATTTTAACCTCTTTACATTTGCTGTAGTATTATCTACATTTATGTTCATATTTTAGTATAATGGAGTACAGTATATTTGTTGTATAAACTACATCATTACATGCTATTTTAAGTAAACTAAAAATCATAATGAGAATAATTTTCCAGATAAAAAGCTTAAATTCTGCTACTTAAAACAATAATCTTTATTTGGAAAAAAACCTGCTTTATCCCATGCTAAATAATTTCTCCTCCCTTATGTTTTCCAAATATAATCTTCTTTATAGGGTACCTGTAATTTTACCAAATGGTATCTGTTTGCTAGAGCTGAGTATTATTTGAACACAATTACAACTGCACACAAGTAATTCTATTAACAATAACTGCATTATATGCATGACAATTGATACAATCAGGTTGAGACAATTTTCTGTATAAACTACAACTATTTATACCTGGAGTCCCTTCACTGTCACTGGACTTACCCAGTATTTCAAAAGCTGAAATCTCTAATCTAGATTCGGTAACTATGCTATTTTTGAGCTATTGCTAGCAAATAATCTTTTCTACATCATTACAGCCTGTCAATGTAGCTCTTAAATTCAAACTAGGGCTTTCAGTCTCTACTAAGTGTTTTCTACTAAGCATTTTCTACTAAGCATATCCAGCTTAAGCAGCCTGTGAATATTGGTGCTTTCTGAAACTCCACTGAGAGACGCAGCCTTAGTTTACGAGATCAGAAAGAATCCAGGTTATAAGGAACTTATACATCTATTTGACATATGGTAAGCTTTTTATCTGAGTACAGACTCTTCAGACTTTGCTTAAGGAATGAAAATTAACTGACAATTTACATGTTACTATCTCTGCTCAAAGCATTACCAAGAGACACTTCGTAAGAGAAAGGGAGAAGCCAGGACAGTGGTTGTGGTTATCTTAGCAGGATCTGTTATCAGAGCACTTAGTGTGGTTAAGTTTTGCAAGATGGCAAAAACAGTTGAGGAGGGCTTCTAAAACATCAAATGCAAAAGTTGTTCAAAAGATTTAAAATGGGAGAAAACAAAGCACTTGATGGGCTGAGAGACATTAGAAGAAACATGAGCAGAATCCTACTCAAACACTTTATTTTTGACAGGTAAGGGGTCAGAAGCCTTTTGAAGAAGATATTGAAGCAACTTATAATCTTGCTTAGCCCATATCAAACTATTGTGGCTTGCACATTAGCATTGTTATATTTGTACTCCACCAGAATCTTTCTTAACCCATGTATAGAAGATCACTCACAAACAGCAAATGCTCAGAATGTACTTTGGATCACAGAAGGAACAGAAGGTTTTGTCCGTGTGGAAATGTAAGCCTACATGTTATCAGAAAATCACTCACCAAACATGTGAATAAATCATTAAAAAAAAAAAAAAAAAAGCCGTTTCTGGTTTGTTTGTTGTTTTGGGTTTTTTTTTGTCTTCCAGACACAGCTAATACTCGCCTCCTATTTCAAAACAAAAGAAAAATGGCTTCATCCGCTCAGTGGCTATGATCAAACTGATCTTCTATATTTAAGTGCACAGATGCCCAGTTTTTGCTAGCAGCTTCTGTGCATCAGCCCCTGCTCTCCAATTTTGACCATATTTTTGGATGCAGATTCTGCCAACATCCACTTTTGAGTGAAGAAGCCAGAGCTATACTTACTGCGGAATGATTAACAAGCTTGTTTATTTCTCATTTTCTTCTGAATATTTGCATGTATTTAGAAAGGACATTTTTGCTTATTAGATCTCAGATCACTGGTCCATGTGTCCTAATAGAAGTATGTCATGATACTTTAAACTTACTGTGATTTTTCTGGCCATGTAACTTATTTTCCTCACATTTCTTTTTTTTTTTCTGATATGACATGTATACTGTGTTTTGTTTGGTTTAGGTCAGGAGTCTGGCTTCTTTAAAAGTGGCTCTGATCATCTGGCCTTGTTTTTCTACTATTTTTCTTCTGATTAAGTCATTATGTGTATAGACCTGTGTACTCTATACAATCAAAAATGTGTTTCATTTTCTGGTGGATCACTGAGTCTGCCAAACACAACCCAAATGGCAGTCTGAGGAACAGTGTCTCCTAATGGGAATAGAGAGTGTGCAGAAATGTTTCCTTAAGGCACCTGCCAGAAACCTGCTGATGCATCATGTGTAGAAAAATATTTGGCAACAGTCATTTCTTGGGTAGTGAAAAATGCTGCCTTTACAGATATTTGCTTAATTTCTTTGGTCTGTCCATAAAAAAATGTCTCAGCCTTTTCTTTCTGCTGTGACCAGTTAGTGTACCTACTTAGCAAGTTCTTCTGGTCATTTTAATCATTCTTGGACAAAGTTTACACATTTATTTTGCCCTGCTTAAAAAACAAAATTTAATCTTATACAAGTCAGGAGTCATAGGATTCTAGTAACAATTGGTTTAGTAAACATTTTGCTGAAAGCTTCCTTAATAACTCAAAAGACACCCCAGCGTTTTTAGTTGTGGGGTTTTTTCCTTCCCCTTTCAGTGACTGTACCTTTAGATAAAATCATCAGATGAACACATTTTTAGTTCATTAAGAGATACTTCTCTGTTTATTAAATAACAACGGAGAGAAAACAAAATACAACATGCCATATACAACATGCTTCTTCAGGTAAGAACTGTCTGTCCTGAATAGACATGACTTATTAATATAGGTATGTATTGTGCAGGGAAATGTCTCAGTGTTCATGGCACTATCTGCTCACCTGGCTGATTAAACATGCTGATAGCATCTGTCAGACTATGGTTAACCTCCAGACAGTAGCTAACAACTAACCTGGGCCAACATCTCCTCCTCCATCTATGCTATCTCAACTTCTTGACCTTCATGGAACATGACAAGGGTGTCTGACAGCAGAATGTATTTATATGAGTGAAATGTAGGTGGGAACAGCACCAAAGGGTTGCATAACTGATCATCTCCATTCATATGTCTCTACAGATAAAATTAGTTTCACACCAAGACAGAATCTGCTTCTTTGGTCCATGGCAAGATATGTTTGGGATGTATTTCTAAAATGATTTGACATCTTCTGCCATTTAAGGTCACAAGGAAAAGCACCAAAGAAGGTTCAGAGCAGAATTATCCATCAGTGTGAATAAGAATGGTATCTGTAATTAGTCGTGCTGGGACAAAAGTCACAAGAACCATTAAGCCTCACGCTTCAGGACATAATTGAGCAACAGCTGGAGTCAGGAAGAATTTTCCTCTGTGAGACAACATTGCACAATTTTGTGTATTAGGGGTTTTTATGTCTACATTTGAGATGGCTGGCACCAGCTCAGTTGAAGACAGAAGGTCAAATTAGATGGTCCTCTGGTTTGTTCTGTAGCAGTTATGTTTGTACACTGATACAGTCCCTGTAACAATCCCAAGCTGTCTCAGGCGTCATGTAGGCGTTAATGGCTGCTTCTTCATTCTCTGTTTCCCATCTGCTTTTGATAATCTAGAAATTAATACCAGTTGAGTCTGTGGTTAAATCTTGTACCAAAACAAGTAGCAAAATGAGGGTATGGAAGTGCAAGAGATGATGCAACAAATAAACATCTTCCACATCAGCCTGTTTACCTTTACCAGAACCCTCTAGTTATTAAACACCCTCTGTGAGGAAGACCCCTCTGGAAAAAAAGTTTCAATTGCTTTAGCATCACTTCAGTGCCTCACTATGAATAGTTCTATCTCTATAATCAACTTTCAGGTGAAGAGCTAGCAGGATTTGCAGGAACTTTGCAGGAACTGCAGAATGAAAATTATGGAAATGACAATTCAGATAAGAATGTAACAGTTATGGAGGTTCAAGTCCTGCGCTCCGCTCTTTTCAAAAGAAAACCTTGATGGTGTTTATTGTTCAGCTAATTCAGTACACAACCTTGTGTGAGTTCAAAATGCAAATTCAGTTCTAGATAATTTGATTCATACTGATGATGCAAGGAAATAGGGGAAAAGTGAGTTTAATCTCCCTCAGGTATTTTCAAGTGTGCATGGTTTTAGGATTTGTATTGCCACTATTATTAAGACCAAAAAAATGTAGCCTGTTCTGAACACTAACACAGTAAGGAAATTTTCAAATTCTCTCCCACTTCAGGCTCATCTACTGAACACTTCTTTTAGCTTAAGCCCAACTTCTTCTCTGTCTAGTCTGGGCATTAGAAGCCAGACTGACTCCTTGCCCAGTGTAAGCACAAAATGCCTCAAGGAAGTTAAGGGAAAACTATGTAATCATCTAGTATAATGGCTGCCTTGGCAGTCTTCTTATTTGAAGTTGATAGTTTTAGTCTCTACAGTTGCTCAATCAAGTGTTGCTTGGCTTTCATTTTTTCTCTTAAAGGCAAAAATCAGTCCTGCATAGACTGTTGAATATTTTAAATAATTCAGAATACCTCCAAAACTATTTATTCTTTAAATGGAATATGTACAGAGGGGGTGACTTTGATATTTCTGAAGAGGTGAATTTTAATCCATTGAAAATGGCTATGACTATGCAGAATGTAAGTCCTGTTATGCTAATAACAGATGTGAAAGAAATTATATACTACAGAAATTTATTTACTGAGAAGTTTCTGAGTAACTTGAAGAAATCTTCCTGTGATAGGAAGAACAGGAAAAACTGAAGCAACATTAATTTAAAGGGATTTATGAAGTTTCCTTGCATTTGACTATCTCTTTTTAGTGGTTTCAGTGAAAAGAAACAGAAGCAAAGAAATTCAAGGAACTTGCAAATATCATAGATGTCTCAGTCATAAATTAAGTCATTTTACATTTACATAAGGCACTTCATTCACAGTATTTTCAGGTAAGCTGTTCTGAAAGTCTGGAAATTGAAACTTAATTTATATGCTATTCTTCACAATTCCATGTTTATGTTTCTCAGAGCTGGATAGCTGATTCATGTAGGAAAAGCATCGAGAACTTTATTTTAGTAACCTTTAAAATACCCTACAGAAGACATGCAATATGGATTCTAAAAAAACTTATTCAGTAAATTACAATTTCCAAGAAAGTAAACTTCAGAGAAAGATTGACCAAATGTAATAATGTTTAATTGAAAATATTATCTCAATTTCTTTCTGTGTATCAGATAAAGAAAAAAAGAAAATTAAGAGGTATCAAACTCAATGACAATTTTTTCTTTTTGTCTCCCCCTGCCCTCTTCTTTACTTACCAGTGTGGTTATTCATGCCATCTTTTCATTAGATGTTGTGCCTCTTAATGTGTTCTCTAGCTAGTTCTATTGAGAGATAAAGGGAGACTGAAGGGAATAGAGAAATATAAAGACATCCAGAGGAGCATGAAGTGAAAGATGGACACATGATAAATCATAAATTATAAGAAACCTTGGAGCTTAATACATGGGAGGTTCATTCTAACCAAAGTCTTGGTGTTTAATATCTGCACCATCTTCTGCAAAAAGTAAATATAGAAATAAGTGAAGTCAAACTTATACCCCATTGATTTATTTTACTCTTTCTTTTACTTTGTCAGTTACATACGTTGACTTTGCAGCACCACATTGCATAAGCCTCCATACTTCTCATACTTCCCATACTTTCTAGATTTGTTCTAAGAATGTTTTATTACCTCTATGTATTTTCTCCTTCTAAGCTTCTAATTATAAGGCTAAATGCAATCTATTTAAATGGAGTTGTGATGAATATCTAACTTCATTAAGTGATTCATCTCATTTTATTTAATTTATCTATCACAGATTACTTTAGTGTTGAAAAGAGTCTTAAGAAGCTTGTGTACAAAAAGCCAGGAGTTTTCAAGGAGGGAGATTAAAAAATTTGCACTGACATATGTTCTCAAGCTTTTTAGAAAACTTCAAAGAAAACAATTTCCTGAAATAGCATGAAACCCATGTCAAAGAGAGCTACACTAATGCTTCAATGCCAATTTCTCAAATAGACCAAAGCCAGCTTATGACATCCATACTTATTAATTTTAACTGCTTGTATCACATTGTTGGTGCTAGTTGGAACACTTCATAATAATCTCAAATAAGCACATAACTTTATAAAAACAGAGTTACGTTATATGTACAAATAACTATTCTGGTTTAACTCTTAAGATGAGTGAAATTAAAAAGGTAAACCAGAAGCAACAGAAAATAAATTACAGTTTATGTTTTTAATCAGTTTTAATTATTTTTAATATTATTAATTCCATCAGGTAAGCAATTAAAAAAAATGCTATTTGTACTGAAAATATAACCTTGAGCTAACATTGAAATATGTGTTTTGAAAATACTTTGTAACTCTGAAAAAGCAGTCCTTGTAGAGACAGAGATAGGATCATTTTTATTCCTCCTTTTGGCCTTGCTCAGTAGCTTATTCCCCATCTAAACGTCTACCTAGGTTCACCTTTGTAATTCTTCCACTCAGACTGAAACTCTTGACCATGGTAACCCATGCCAATCATATTCACTAGGAAAATTCATCTGGCTTTAGAACCTGCAAAACTTTCCTTCAGGAGGTGGTATTTGTGCTGTACTATGGGCAGACAACTGTCTTGAAGAATTTACAGAAGAAATTTAAAATATTACTGTCAATGTACCCAAGGCTGTACAGATCTAACTTTCTTCTTTTCCTAGGACAGTAATTCTTACCTTGCCTCTCCCCACTCTGTAGTTTGGCTTTTCCTTAGCCCTGTGACCTCTATTCAGGTCAGAGAAGACATCTTATTGCTCAAATCATACAGCTTGTTTCTCTTATGCCTTCAAGCCCACTTGGACTGGTTTGAGCAAACTACTGATGACTGAGAGATAGGGTATAAACCAGTTGAGATTGTATTCTTCTGCTTCCTGCATACCAACTCCTTCTTGAATTAATCCTAATGATAAAAAAAAGAATACCAAACTGAACAAAACAGTCATACCAACATATGGAGCACATGATAACGCTAACTTAGAGCAGATTCAGAACTAATCCGATACATATAAACAATATGTCTCTTGGAACATGGTGAGTAAATAGAAAACCACTATATGGAAATTATTTATTCATGTGACATTGAACAATAGTCTTGTCTGGAGTGGCTAGTAGATGTGAGAGTTATGTTAGGCTTCATTCATGTTACAGAAAATCAATCAATAAAAAGAAGAGTAGTCTCTTCACAACAGAGATGGTTGAGCTTCTTGTGTCAGGAAGTCAGACATGCTTCTGCTGACTTATGCTCATCCTTGCTTGAACCAACACATGTAAACCACTCTAAGAAAATAGTTTAAAATTAATTAATTCTGACTCTAACTGTATATATATTAAGTATAGTGCAAGTCTGAAAAAAGTATGTAAAGACAGTTTAATGAACTCTAGTCTTTACTTCATGGCTTGCTGTATCCCTGTGGTCATGTCCATGCTGAGCATTTTCTGTAACTGTTTTGTCATTGAAACAGCACTTTTACAGCTGCCATGCTGGTAGCCGCAGTGGAGTCATTGTTATATAAAAGGCAACTGGACATCTCATCCTACTCGGAACAAGGCTGGATGACATGGTGGGAAGGAGGGAAAAATATCACTGTTTTCATGTCTTTGCCAGTATCTCCATCATTGCTTCTTCAGCGAGTGTTGCATTTCTTATTTTAAATAGTAAAATAAAAGCAGACAAGGATTCTCAGGTATAAAGGCCCTATAATTTATTGGACCTGTGAGATGGCCATACATAAACCTTTCCTGAACTGGAAGACATATTGCCTCATTACTATGACACTGTTACCATGAGCCATCCTGTGGTCACGCATTTACACAGCACTGTGGCTGGAGCTTACATGTGACCCCATATTTCTAGACTTTGTAGAAGATTTAGCATATAAATCCAAATTTTGTGACAGAGTAGCATGCTTTGATCTTAATTAGATTCTTGACTCTGAATGCATTTGTTCAAAGAAACTGAGACTTGGATTCATATCTTAAATTTTATGCAAGACACATTTCTAGTCATTATAAAAGGGACAGAATAACCCAGGATTTAGATTGAAAAAAGCAATTATGTACATTTATTTCCTAGTCTCCGCTCCCAGGAATAGCATGTAATGTCAGAAGGATTAAAATTGTGCACACATTGATTCTCAGTTGTAGGATGAGAAAAAAAAAAAGTACTCTCTTTTACAACCAACTGGCATAAATTTCAGTTTCCAAAAGCAATACAAGTTACTGATGCATAATCATATTGAGAATAGTCTGTTTATTTCTGGTAGAATGATGAAAACCATTGAGTGAAGGCCAAGTATCAATCTTAGTCAGCCACACTGTGGTGAAATAATTGCAGCTTCATTAATCCAACTCAATCCATTAGTCACGTGTGTTGTCCTGGTAATGAAGCATTTAACAACCTTTGTTCTTCTGCCACAAAACACTGCAAAATTTGGATCAGGCTATCTTGAAACAGAATAGAATACTGGTTTTGTGATTATTTAAAAAAATGAATTCCTTATTTTTGCAAAACTCAGTGAAGTAATTATGTATTTCTGTTCCACTGCCAAAAATACAACACTTCGTTTTTCTCTGTTTAGTTACTCTGTTTTTTTTCTCTGTAGGCATTTATAAGTGAGAATATCTGCATAAGAGCTCTTTGTGTCTGTTCTGTCAATGATTTTTGAAAAATTTAGAGTATGTGGGATTTGGGTAAGATGATTACTGTGACAAGGCTATCTACTAGACAGCAATATAGTCTCCTCAGAGAAGTGATGGATACACCAGCATTTAAAACTGCAAAACTAAAAAGGACATACAGCCAAAAATACTCAGATGGGAACAATCCTTTCATCCAGGTATATGGGTCAGAGGACACAGAACTTTTTTCAGTGGTGATTTTATTTTAAGGAAATGTCTGAAAATGTTCTTCTTGAAAAGAACTACTATAACCTCAGCAGAAAAAACATAATTTGTTTGTTTGTTTCCTTTGTCTTTCCTGTCTATTTGCTGGTACTTGAAAATGTGAAGGTGGCTTGATTTTTTAGTTAATGACACATCATTTCCATAAAACCAGAAATGTCCAGTCCACCTTTTTTTTATTATTATTATTATTATGGTCTTTCCTTTCCTTTGTGCTTTGCTTTGCCCTTTTTTTTTTTTTTTTTCTTTTCAAAATTATGACTTGTGTCATGACATGTCCTAAATATCCTTCAGTAGAACAAAGACCTTTTTCTCTGAAGGAGAAAGAGATGGATGGCCAAGTCAATCTAGGCAGACTGGAAAGTTGAAAATGATTGTGAAGAAACTACCCATCAAGTTTTCACCATAACCATTTTGGCATTTTTGACAATGGGATGACCAATACAGCACCAGGCTTGCTGATACCTAATGGAAAAAAACCTTTCTCAAAGGGGGAAGAGAGTCTTTGCACAAGAGATTGCAAGGCTGATTAACAGGGTTTAAAACTAGATATGAAGGGGGAGGGGGATATATCTGGGCTTTCTAGAAATGCCCATGGGTGTCGTATCCCAGCACTTGTGATGCAACATGCTGGCATTTTTGTGAACCAAAAGGTCTTCTGCCCCCCAAGGGTGAAAGCTACACACCAAACACCCTCTCTGAAATGCTTATACAGGCAGAATGGGGAATAAGAGGAGGAACTGGGTATCTATGTTTGGCTGCAGGGCCATGATCTCATTACAATTACTGACACGTGGTGGGATAACTCACATGACTGGAATGCTGTCATGGATGGTTATGTGCTTTTTAGGAAAAATAGACCAGCAAGGTGAGGCAGTGGAGTCGCTCTTTATGTGCGTAGCAACTGGAATGCATTGAAGTCTAACCCAGGGCAATGAGGAACATTTTTAAAGCTTATGGGTGAGAATTAAGGGGCATGTAAATATAGTTGAAACTGTTGTGGGTGTCTACTACAGACCACCAAACCAGGGAGAGGATGTTGACAAGACCTTCTACAGGCAGCTGGAAGTAGTGTCAAGATCACAAGCCCTGTTGACCATGGGTGACTTCAATCACCCTGATACTTGTTGGAAAGTCTACACAGAGAAGAATACTCAGTGCAGAAGGCTCTCGCACTGTATCAATAATAACTTCCTGATGCATGTGTTGGAAGTGTTGATGAGGAAGGGTGTGCTGCCAGACCTTGTATTAACGAAGAAGGTCTGGTCAGGGATGTGAAGGCTGGGGGCAGCCTTGGCAGTAGTGATCACGATGTGTTAGAGTTTAGTATCATGCAAGAAAGAAGTAAGGCAATAAGTAAGATTGCAACCCTGGACTTCAGGAGGCCTAACTTTGTCCTCTTCAAAGAACTACTTGGAGGAATCCCTTGGGCTAAAACTCTAGAAGATAAGGGGTCCCAAGAGAGCTGGTTGGTATTCAAACATCACTTCCTCCAACCTCAAGACAGGTGCATTCCTTTGAGTAAAAAATCAACCAGAGGAGTCAGGAGACCAGCAGGGATGAGCAAGGAGCTGCTGCAAAAACTCAAGTGTAAGAATGAAGTTCACAGCATGTGGAAAAAGGGACTGGTTTCTTGGGAGAATTATAGGACCGTTTTCAGGGTATGTAGGGATGCAACAAAGAAAGCCAATGCCCTTTTGGAATTAACTCTGGCAAGTGAAGTAAAGAACAAGAAGGGTGTCTTCAAATAAATCAATGGTAAAAGGAAGACTAGGGAAAATGTGGGCTCACTGCTGAATGATGTGGGAGACCTGGTGACAGAGACAACTTCACTCTGAGAGTGACAGATCACTGGAACAGGCTGCCCAAAGAGGTTGTGGAGTCTCTTTCTCTGAAGACTTTCAAAACCCACATAGATCTGTTCCTGTGTGGCCTGCCCTAGGTGTTCCTGCACTGGCAGGGGGCATTGGACTCAATGATCTCCCGAGGTCATTTCCAACCATTTTATGATTCTATGATCCCATGAAAAAAGAAGCTAGGAAAAAGCTACAAAAACTAAGATAGCCCTAGAAAGAGCAGGAAAGGTAGAAACTGGCTTCTTACTTGAAAAGGTTACAGTGATGAGACAAACACACCATGCATTTTATCTCTTTCATACAAGAGTTGTAATAGTATAAATGCACTATTTCTGGCTATGTGAGGATCTCCTTTCCAAGAAGCTGTGAGACAGACACCAAGTGTCTCTGGACAACAAGCCTGGGGAGATGAGACCAAGCATCATCTGGAGGGACATGAAACACAGACATACACAACAAATCTCAGGAACACCAGGGATGAAGCAACCCCAGGAGGCTGCTGCATCTCAGCTTGACTAGGTGGGTGGCCAGGAACCAGAGATCACAGTAAGGATTTAAAGCTATTTTGGGCTCCACTGGCCTGTCCCAGAAGCTCCTTGAAGCACAGTACACAAAGACACAAGGGGATTCAGTGAAGCATGGGAGTGGAGTATTTGTAGGATTGTGTTAGCTATACAGATTTGTCAAATCCTGTTGATTCAGTAGGATTCTTTTAGACTGAGATAACAAAGCACATTTTAGTAGTGAGATCCAATTTTTCTCTTTTGCTTTTTTGTTAGCATCAAACTTGAGCTAGTGGTTTTGACATCAGTGAGTCTCCTTGTGCTTCATTTTCTTTGAAAATACCTAAAAGAGATAGTATGTCATTCCATCACTGCAGAGGAACCTTGTCTCAGTTACCAACTGACTGATGCTCTAGATATTTCCCACTGATTGACTCCATTAATATTCAGAAAGAACCTAGAGCAATTTAAACCTCCTCCAGAATCCATAAGATAAATGAAGGTAAACACCACAAGTAGTTACTCAGCATATTTCTTTAGCAAAGGGTGAGTAGATAAGTCCTTCAACTCTGATGTTCAAAATCAATGAAATACACATTTATCTCCATTCCCATTTCATGCAAAGAGAGTTAATTTCTTCATCACTTTCTTCTGGACCACAGACAGGATTTGTTTCCTGGATTGCTGAGTTACAGACAGTTCTTGTCTGTTTAAGAGCAAGACCAAGGGCAATTGCTCTAACATAAAGATGCTCTATTCTGTGGGAAAGAAATATGGAAAACATGTTTAAATGGAACATTTCTAACTTTCTGGATCTAATATAGCATACGTGGCAATATGGCAAAATGTTAGTTCTCAGTTGCTAACTCTATAAAAGAGCCACTCTAATTAAATGGTTATAACATTTTTCTACTTCACCACATCATCACAGTCTATATATCGTATTTATATGAATTCACATGCATATGTACTTACGTATTCCCATACTTTTAGCACCTGACCAGTGTGTTATCAAATAACTACTTATTTGGGGGAGTTGAATTTATGACACTTTCCACATACCTAATTTTCAGAAAATGCTGAGCATCCAGTGTTTGGGGCTGTAAGGCAACATAACAAATTCTGCAGTTAGAATTGCCAGTCACCTCTACAAATCTTACTCACACCTTACCCGAAGAAAGGCTTTTTTGTTGTCTTGTGTTGTTTTTGATTTTTAGTTGGTTGGTTGCTGTTGGTTTGGTTTTTTATTGTCATGGTTTTTTGTTTTGGGGGTTTTGTGGTGGTTTGGTTTGGTTTGGTTTGGTTTGTTTTTTTCTGACTGACTGCAAATAAATATTGTCAGCTGTAAAAGCCCATTCCAGAGTGATTCCAAGGAGGAAATTGACAAGTTCAGTTCTGTTTTGAAAATATAAGGATATGAAAACTGATATGTATGAGGGATTTCTTGCAAAATACTAAAATTCAGAAAATGATTGGAGTGTCTCTTACATGGTTAGGAAAGGTTTAGGAAGAAGTTTTTTGGAGGGATGGGGTTTTTTTCAGAATGAGTAAATGTAGAAAGTAAAACACTGACATGCTGATTCACACATCCTATTGTATAGTAGTCATTATTTTTTTCCAGATATATTTTCTCACTGGAGGAATAAATGTCTGGATTTAAAATGGCACTTAAACATACCTGCAGACAGTAGTTGCACATTATCTGTCTTTCTCCTGTCCTTGAAACAGGACATTAAATTAGTCTTAGCCTTGTTGTGGCCACTTTGCTGCAAGAAGCATCTTGGTAAAGTTGTGCAACTTCCTAAGAAGATCCAAGACATGATTTCCAAGATTTAAATACCAATTTGGAGTTTGAGTCCATCTCTTTTCTTTGCTTCTCCCCATCACACTAGAGATTTAATCACACCCATAAATTTATGAAGCCATTCAGGATTTTGTGAGGTTCTGTTTTATTATTTTTTCCTCTTTTTGGAAGAATTTAAAGTAAATTAATACCTTCCCTTCCATGATTGTTTTTCTTTCAAATATACTGTATTAAAAAGAAAAAAACAGACAAACAAAACAAAACAAAAAAAAATCAAACAAAAAACAAAGCAAACAAACAAACAAACAAAACCCAACCAAACTTGGGTCAAAGCATATCACCATTTTATGTTCTGTTAATTTTTAACTGAATGTGATTCACAGCATATCCAGATTTTCCTGTGCCTTAATTCTACATACATGCTATATAACCAGACAGCTCTGGGAAGAGGCACTCCCATGATGTGAGCTGGTTAAGTCCTAACAGTTGGTTTAAAATGTCAGTGAGGTGATGGCAGCAAAAAAATTCCCCAGTAAGTTCCCTTTAAGCAATTGCTTATTGTTATGGGCTGCTCCTCCTGACTTGGTAGCATGCAATGGAGCTTGCACAGGGCCAGCAATAGAGTTCCATAAAGATGTGGGAGATGCCAATGCCAGTGTCTCCATCTATGTGCCATTGCACTGCAACTGCTATTCTTCTGTGCCTCCCATGTTCACTGACACAAAGAAATCACAAGATGGCTTGGCAATACAGGCTAGTTCCTGTACATCCTCTACCTCCTCATATGTGGATCCCATCTCCACAGAAAACTATCCTCAAAGGCAGCAGGAAGGTTAAGGCCAAAGGTGTGGCTGACTGCGTAGAGAAAAAGATCACAGCTAAAGAGCCTCTCTGCAATGAAACATGTCAAGCTTATGATTTGACCTGCTTTTATTTCATGTTTTGGGGGGTTTTGCCAGGCAGGTGAGCTCCCCCAGCCTCACAGACCCCCCCAGCCTTTCTGGCATTGAGGGCTTGATCACAGAGTCATACCCCTTGTGTTTGGTCCTGGGGTTTAGCCCAAGCACTGCATAATTACAGAGATGGCCAAAACACATAAAAATAAATAATTAGCAGCTCAATGCACCTATGAGGATGTTTCTGAGCCCTTGAACAACAGAAGGAAAAAATAGTCAAGGCTTGCTCTCTATGTATTTATTGTATGTGCATCCTGGCAACACCTGTAGTATTGTGACTGCTTTGATGGCTGAATAGGGTATTACAACAACTACAAGATAGCCTTAAAAATCTCTGCATGACTTTGTATTACAGTAACTATTATAGAGTTAACAGCATCTATAGGAACACACTGTACTGGAGTAAAGGTTCCAGCACACAGAGGGGAAATACTAGTGCTTTCAGGTAGCTTACTCTGGACTTGTCATCCAAAGACACCTTGTTTGGATTTGCATGTGAATTAAGTTAGAGTAAAAAAATCTTCATTTCTGTTTCTTTGCTGTTTGGCCATGATGTTCTCACATTCCTCTCTTCAGTAAAATATAGTGTAATTCTAGGGTCATTTTGGTGCTACTCTTGCCATGTGTTCACTAGTGATGTTTTCACAGCATGTCCCCAGATTCTGGTTCTCTATTTAACAGTGAAACTTATTTCCTTCAATAATTTGCAGATACTGTTGCCAAAAGAGATAATCTTTTCTAGTGATACCAGTGCTTTCAGGGCAAGTATGTACAGTTCAGGAAAAAGAGGTTATATTAAAAGGAGGAGGAAGACAAGGTGAAATTGCTCAGGTAGTTATTAACAAAGCATCCTCAGAATGTTTCATCAACACCTATAAAAATTTTCAGGTAAGAAAGCTAGGGGAAAAAAACAAAATCAAAACCAAAACCAAAACAAAACAAAAACAAAAACAAAACTAGAGAAAAAAATAAATTCTCCTCACTGTAGTCTAAAAAGTTGTGCTAACCCAAGCACCTAATGCTTTATAGACATGAACAGAACAAAATCCAAAATAATGTTGTGTGGGGGCTTTAAAACTAGCAAATAATATTCTCAAAGTAATTTTGAACAAGATCATGTTATAGGAATAATTTTAAGTGGAAAAGTATGAATAATTGGGAATTACTTAAGAATATATTCAGTTGTTATTCAAGAAGCTACAATCCCATAATATAAAATGAAGGCCAAAAAAAGTGAAAAAATAAAGCAGCTATTTAAAATATATGTGACTATTATAAAATGAGGTAAATTGGCAGAAATTAATGTTAACCAGAAATTAAGACTTAAAACTGATCAGGAAAAATAAAGGCTGTAATGAACAAATACAATTGTTGCAGTATTAATCCTTTTTTAGTTGTCAGTGGTAGAATAGTTAATAGTAGCATGAAAAAGAACTGTTCAGAAAATATGCTATCAGACATAGCTTGAATAAAACATTAAAATGAGAACGTCAATATTTTTCCACATTTGGTACATAGAGGAAAAATATAGGGTCTATACATACTTTAGATATATCGTAGCAAAATCATTGAAAAATATCTTAATGTGATTTTAAGAGATCATCAAATCCATTTCCTGACCCCAGAAACATCTTTGTCTTTCATGACAGCTGTTTGTCTGATATGCTTTTACAGACCTCCCTCCAGCACTGAAAATTCTGCAGTCTTCTTTGGCAACCCATTCCAGTGTTCTTCAACTCCTGTCCATATAAAATTGTTTCCCATCTAACCTTGCCCAATAACTTCTATTTCTTTTACTTCAGATTAAGCCCACTGTTTATTGTCCAATACTCCATGGTCACTGGACAGATTACTCCTTACAAAATTATTTTACACATTGGAACACTATTATGCCCACTTCAGTCTTCTTTTTGTTAGGTGAGACAAATTCAGTTATTTTATACTTTCATCATAGGTCATTTTTTTCTAGATCCTTGATTGTTGTCGTCACTCTTGTTTGGATTTCCTCCAATATTGTCATATTTTTCTTGAAATGCAGTGCACAAAACTGAGCTCCAGCTGAGGCTTTAACAGTGCTAAGAGGAGCAGAAGGATTATTTCATATGTCTTGTCTTGTTTATACATCCCACTGTGATGTTAGCTTTTCTACAACATCAGAACATTTCTGACTTGTGTTCAACTCATGAGTCACTCAAACCCTGAGATGAGCTTCTAAAAAATAGCTACCATCCTGGGTTTTTTCGTGTGAGGTTTTTTTTCCCCATGGTGTATTTGCATGTCTGGGGGGTTTTTTTATTCATTAATACTGAATTTCATCCAGTCTATTTTTTTCAGACTATTTCTTCAGTTTGTTAAGATAATTTTTATTTTTCTTCCTACTATTCTAGCCTTCAGTGAACAGTAATTTTAATCAACATGTTCTCTCTTCCCTCCTGAAGGTCTGTCAGTCATGAAAATATTGAGAGCACTTAGATCCAGGGCAGCACGTGACTGGATATGTCCACTGACTACGGACCATTTCTATTGCTATCCATCCAATTTTGCATGTAGTTTATAGTTAACACAAGATTTCCTTAAGATCCTCAGAAGATGGTCAAAAACTTAATTAAAGGAAGATATACATCTTCAGTGTGTTCTCTGGTCTGTTATTGTGTTAGAGAAAGAAATCAGGCATGATTTGTTCTTGGCAAATCCCTGTTAGCTCTCAGTCTGATGAAATAGTTTCCACTTTGACAGAAGATACTAAACAAATACTACTAAAACTTGACATTTCAACCAGTGCAACCACAATTTTAAAAAGACATAGTTGAGTGTCTGTTTAAATTGCAAATATTATTTTCTGTAGTTTTGGAAAGAGTTGGGAATTTCCAATAGAATAAAAAAAATCCTAATGTCATGCCAATATTCATGAAAGATAAATAGGATGAACTAATTATAATCTTGGCCTTCCCAAATATTAGTCCACCGATCTAAACAACTGATGAAGGAGTTCATTAATTAAATTAAGTGAAGGTAATATAATAGAAGTCAATTAAGATGGCCTTTATGGGAAGCTGGATCTTCATGAGAGACTGTATTTTCACCATACTAACATTTGATTGGTAAAAATGCAAGAATTCTTACAATATTGCTAAACTTTTTTAAATATTTGACGTTAATGGGTTCCGCTTTTTTTTAAAAAAGACATCACAACAACAAAACAAGAAACCATAACAGAACGGTAAATGAATATTAACTGAAATGTAATCCATAACAGGAAGTCATCTCTGAGTATGTAGGTTCCTGTGGGGGTCCAGAGAGAATGATCTAGCACTAAATTGTTTTCCATTTGTATTGCTTTTCTGGGGAAGCATGTGAAGTCGTTAATGACAAATTTTCAGGTGACAGAATGATAATGAGGGTATTGATAAGAAAGAGGGTACAAGAAAACCATAAACATTTTTAAAGATATCACATATAAAATCATGCATTTAAGGCCAAAATCTCAGAATTATATGAATATGTCAAATATCTCATAAAGCCCTGACTTTGATCAGCTGCAAGCCATGGTGGTGAATGGATTGTATTAGAAGACTATGGGTAAGAATATACTGAGCTGAAATAAGGAGGTTTTTATTTCTATTCAAGAATTCCTGTATTTGATACCGTTTTTAAAATAACATGTCTGATTCTGGTCATTACAAGGTTGGTCGAAACATAGGGAAGCATGTCTTGGTCATAAAGACTCAGGAATCTCTGATATTTATTTTTACAAATAGATAGCTAAGAGGTCACTTGATTGGAGCAAAATGTTAAAAAAAAATCCCTCCTTGCATACAGTGGGGATCTTACTTAAAATGTGTAAGTATAAAAAATGTAAATAGTGTGTCTGCATACTAAGGGGAAAATGACGAAACTTTTCATAGGTTTATAAAACCAGGAGTCAATAGAATTAAAAACATCATATTTGTATTCCTTAAACTTTTGTATTTTGTTATATAAAGTGTAATAAGAAATTCCTGAATTTCAGTCTCTGTAAAATGGAAATAACTTTTTATTTCCCCCATTATTTTCTCCATATCACCTCCTTTTTTTTTCAATGAGTCCTACTATAGATTCTTACCAACTTTCTGGTATTCTCTTTTCACATAAATTAGTTAACACTGATTTTTTGGTTTATTTCTACAGTTTCTCAGACGTGCCTGCAGAGAAGAGGAGAAAGCTGGCAAAGACACAAGCTCATTGGGTGTATAATTTGTACGTGACTAATACATGTCTTACACAATCTCATACAGAGTGAGCAATCAATCTGAAGTTAATTTTTGAGGCCCTTCAAAAATTAACTCCATACCTACCTGTGAAAAAATAACTGTAGGGATGAATAGTGGTGGTATTTGTGTTCATCCTGTTAGCTTTTCCAGACAAGAATGAACAATAACACCATCTCTGATGAAACCACGAATACTGCAGCCCATTTGTTTAAATATACCACAATAAGTCATGCAGAGAAGTACATCCTTTGGAAACAAAAATGAGCTTGTAGTTTTTCTTCTAACCTTTTGCAGACATAAACATTAGTCACTTTCTAAGATTTTCCTGTAATCTGTCCTAACTATAAGTGTACAGTATGTTCTCATCATTAAGAATAATAACTAAACTTGCATAGAGGGTTTTTTAAATGGCCAGTATTGAAACAAAACCACATTGATACACTGTGAGTGTTCTTTCTTTTGAATTCTACTTCAATACTCTAGTTATGAGGCATATTTTTATGAACACGACTTGCACAGGATACTTTTTGTTCATTGTAAATTTTTCCTTTTGATAATTTAGAATAGTATAATTTATCAATTTTTATGGCTTCCATCTCATCAGATTTCTTATAAGATATGATACACCCCAAAAATACTTCACTTTTTTATGGAGAGCTTTAAAACCAATAGATGAAAAACACTGGTTCACTCAGAACTCCCGAAGGCCGGTGAGAGGGCTATAGCTCTGGGAACAGGAGATATCATTGACTGATTAATCCAAAAGACCAATGATGCATTTTCACAGCAGAGATAATCCATTTCCGTGAATCATGAAAAAGGTATTAGGTTTTATTTTCAAAGACAGCTGCAAAGGGAGATGAAAGGCGAATGAAGAGCTGGGCTGACTGACAAGATGACAGTATTTCCTATGCTGCCTGAATAGCATCTCAGAGCTGTAATGTTAATCTTGGGAGATGCCTCTAGTAATATGTTTGCAGTAGAGAGGACAACACAGGGTCGTATACATACCTGAAGCTAGGTGAAGCCTGTTGAATCTAGTACTTTAGGGCATATATTCTTAACAGCTGTTCATCCATTTAAAAACTGAAATCCATCAACACAGCAGCCCTAGAACAAAACAGAAAATTTGTTGGGAAATCTCTTCACATCCATCACATCCAGGAGCTAAAATTCACCACAACATAATAGAAAATGCTAAAAAATCTGGTAGTCTAGGCTGTGGTACATCTGAGGTGTTCCAAATATTTTTAATGAAAGTGAATGAAAATGTGCCCAGGTCATTTAAATGTACTTTTGCATTCTGTTATACCATGTTTAGTTATTCCCAAAACAGGCCTGACTGTTTTAGCAAATGAGAGGTCACATGATATGGTTGTTGTTTAGGGAAAGAATGCATCTTTAATACATGCCTATCCTGGGTTATCTGATACACACTGTATTCAATTAAAACAAAACAAAACAAAACAAAACAAAACACCAAAAAAACCCCCAACTTATTGGTAGTAGGTTATGAATTAGTTTGAAAAGTTAAATGTTAGGAAAGCAGGAAAAAGTAGATTTACAGATATCTGTGGAACTTTAGTTCTAGGTTAGTACTCTTCATTCAGTTCAGCATTTTTGCATTCACATTTTGTCACTGCTGCTTGTTCCTTAAAGCTTTGTAAAGCACAATTCTGTTACTGTGTTGTGCTTTCTGTCAGAAAGAAAAAAAAAAAAAACACTGGGAGTTTAAGCTTGGTCTTATATATAACAACAACTAGGTTAGGAAATCTAAGTAGTAAGAGCAACAGAGAGTACTTCCATCTCAGAGATAACTCACTGCCTCAGCCTGGTCAGGAAGACTCCTCTGAGTCCAGTGTCCTGATTAGACTCCAAACCTGACATGTCATGCAGCAGAGCATCCAGCTGTACAATTAGTTTATACCCCGCCCCCCCC
>JANIJG010013765.1:69289-88858 GCA_024611175.1 Megaceryle torquata
CCTAATTAAACCCCAAACCCGCCAAGATATGCACCAGACCACCCAGCTGTACAATTATTTTATACCCCCCCCCCCCCCCCCCCGCCTTTAAGACCTTTCACTTTTCAGAGAAACTTTTTGGATTTTTAAGAAGAAATCTATGTTTATTCTGGGGAAGAGGAAGACGACCAAGCAGACCTTTCCTGCTCTGTTGAAATAGTCCTGGGACAAGAGAAACGACATGAAAAGAGACCAGAGAGAGAAAGCAGGTGGCAGATGCCTCCCACTACTACTGAGATACCCTCCTTCTTTATCTATTGCAAACCAAACATTTGAATTTCTTCTATTTGCTTGGTTTACATGGAAATCCAGTTTGGTTTGTCCACTTTAGATTGCATATTGGTTTTAATTCCTCTCTCCTCTCCTATTTCTATTTCTACAGAAGCAACCTCTACTATCCTCTCTCATAAACAATAAAATAATACAAAGGTTTGCCTTATGAGGAAAGAAAACATTTGCCTTGAGCTGTATGTCACCCTCTTTATTTCTGAAAGATTTTTTGTGAACCAGAGCAAACAATGAACAGATTTTACAAAAAGTCCTTTCACACCTATCCAGAAGGGTAGACAGCTAGAACAAATTTGTCAGCATGGTATTGTAAAGTGCATTCCTGGAAGCTGCTGGGCCCCTAATCCCACCATTTAAAAGTACCAAACTGCTGGGCTGAAAGACGAATTAGACAGTTTAAAGTTGCAAGGTTTTAAATTACTACAAACTAAAGTCCAACAATTGAAGAGAAAAAGAATTTCTGTTTATACCCTTCCTTGTGCCCATCTATGGCTCTGATGCACTGCAATTTCTACATCTGCTAAAAAAGTTTTCTGAAAATGTTTGTACTGAATTACTTTCTACTGTAGTAATACATTGAAAGATATTTCTGATTTGAGCTAACCATACACATGCACATTTTCTGGAATGAACTTAAATATTAGCTATCAACTATTTTTTTTCCAGATTTTTTACCAGTAATTACAGTTTTCACTATCTTCTCTCCCACAAGCATAAAAACTTAAGAACTATGAGATCAAATTTAATTTGCAAATAATAAAAAAAAAAATCTTTACTCAAAGAAAAAGGAGATGAGAGGCAGGGTCAGTATGAAAAGCTTAAGAGGGGGTAGAGGGGAAGGGAGGATACAAGCTTGAAATCATCCCTGATTATTTCCTTTCCTTGCATTTGAGTACTTTGAGACTTTGGCTGGGGAAGAAGTGCTGAAATGCCGTGACCAAAACTGAAATTGTGGTATTTTTGGATGGAGTAGAAACAGGAAGTATTAATAATCTTACAAAACAGCCCTTTTCTCTTGAGACTTTCAGCTTAATTTTGTAGTTCCAAGTTGCTATATTCTTTTCAGCTTGAAGATATACAAGACCATTGAAAAAGCTATTTCATATTGCAAGCTGAAGCAATGCAGCTTTGCATAGGAACAATGCAAGCGTGTATGTTCTTACATGCCAGGGAGAGGTGGTTGTTGTATGGCAAAGTTCTGAGTAGCTACAACTCAGCTCTAATTAGAGAGGAGATGCCTGCAGAGAAATATTCAGGGCTGCAAAAATACGATAAATTTTCACAGGGTCCTCAGTGGACTACCACAAGAAGATGAACTCTGTAAAAAATTTGCATCCTCAAGATTTCAGCAAGTTTTAGGACTTCTGTAGCAGTACTTATTTTACCATGTTGCTTATTTTAATCCCTAGGTCATATCCATACCATGCAGAACTCAGTTGCTGGAAACCATCAGAACTGTGTGAAAAGAATGAACTTCAGGAACACGTGTAAAAGTTCTCCTAAGCACATGCCTTACTAAGATATCTTGAAATCCACAAATGAGGTTCCAGTTTTTATGCATTTATTTTCTGGTCTCAATTTCTTGATTACCTTTGTCCTTATACCACTAGAGGGAATAACTCAGCTGCTGTGCTACCAGCCATTTTGCCCAGACCCCTATCTGCTTTCATAGATCCTACCTTGATACCTTTTCTCACATCTAGATGAGCAGAGATTTGAAGGTCCTCCTCTTCCCTATACATGCAAAATATTTGTGGCTATACATGTATTTAAAAAGCTAAAAAACAGATAGGGCCTCATTCTCTGTCCCTGAGACCAAGTAGATTAGATTAGTCACTTCTTAACTTCCAAAAACAGGTTGGCCACATCCAATCTGATTATTGTTAATGGTTGCTGGCCTCTACTTGCTCCTGGTTATGCTTAGTTATGACCCAGGAACTGTTCTAAACAATTTCACAGCACAGATGATGCACATTCAGAGCTTGTGCCCATCCTTGCCTAATCATGTTTGATCTAACCTGTGTGTTTCTCCTTAAAAGCAGGAAAGTACATGTGATAGAAATCAAAAGGTCATCAACCCTAATTGATGGCATCTGCTACCTGGATGTAGTCACATCATATACAGAACTTTGGGGCAGCTAAATAAATGTTTAAATATATTTCTGGTTAATGTTAGGCAATTTTTGTTTGTTTGTTTTCTTTGGTTTTTTAGATATCTGGGAAGATCAGAGGAAAAAAGTTATCCCCACATATTATTTATTCCTCTAGAAACAAAATACTTTTGCTTCTGAGCACACAGTGAAAGACAAAGGTACAAGCTGCAAGAAAACTAAAGCTCTGCTTACAGAATAGGTATGCTTTCCCTTCCTTACTTATATAGCCCCAGTTAAAGAGATTTGGGTTCATCTTTCTTTGTGCTGTGAACAAGAACGGTGATGTTTTTTGAACTAAGGCTTGCCATGTGCTAGTAGAGAGCCTTTGTTAGGTTCTGTTATGAAGGCCCAGTTTGGATCCTTGTTCCAGTTGGATATTTGAAATTTTTAAATTGTTATTTTACAGCTGCAAGTCATTTAAAAACTGATTACTAGTAAATCTTTAATGCAAAAATTATTTGTATTAAATTAATTTTCTGGCTTGAATACATTTCTTCTTATCCCAATTTCACCTGAATATAGAACCTTCAGTAAAAGCCCTCCTGTTTGCTGTCTTCGAGACCACTTCTTTTCATTCAATTGGTCACATGACATCCCTGAAGCCATTTGAGCACTTTCTCATCTGAGAAACAATTTAGGTTTACTGTGGTAGGTCAGTAAGAGTTGTGATGGGCCTAGGCTTGCTGGGCCCAGGTGCCAAATTACCAACATGGTGTACAATTTAACAGGTAGTCCCAACTTGTTCCTTGGACCAGTATTCCTGCCTGCTACTTTACATCACTGAAGTAAACATATATGTAGCTGTTTTTAATGTAGTGCAACAGTAGTAAACACTGGTAATCAAGAACATGAGGCAACAGCTCTCTACATACCACTCCCTGTGCATGGAACATCTCTTGGGAACCAGTGAACTAGCCAATGCTCATAAAGGGCTCTGAAGCAGTAATTGCTATGTCATTGCTAAGCATTATTATTTCACTTGCTAGCAAAACCCAAAAGATAATGATATGATACACAATACATCATACTATACTGGAAGACATGCTAGTCCTTGGTTTTGGTTACAGTTTTGTGGAATCAGAAATGGAGGGGAGCCATATCTTTCACTGGCCATAAAATGAGAAAAGCAGAAAAATTGTTCAGATCTAATACACAACTGATAAAGAAATGCACATGAAAATGCCAGGAAAAAGAGTGCTTGTGAACAGTACCTGGCCAAGGTTTGGACCATACTGACCCTGGTTTGTCCTCCAGCAGTGCAGGACCTGAGGCACCCCCCACTCCCTCACATGCAGGAGCATTTGCAGATTAAAGATATGCTTGGGGAAACAATTTTTGTCTCTTCACATGGCTGCTCCTCACCATGGAGTCAGTGACCTTCACATTTACCAGCATATATTGGTGAAAACATTTTTGCCAATTAAGTTAATATCTTCTGGATTTCTATTTGTTTCTGCATATAATTTCTATTCCAAGAGGATTCCTGTATTGCTAAGCTTCATACCTCAACCTACCCCTGGACTATGTGAAACATAAGTGGTCTACAATCCTCACTTTGTTGAAAAGGAATTACACCACAGAAATTATGCCCAAATTTCAAACTGGATTAGGTATCTCATTCTTTGCTGGATTCCAGTGGGTGTTAGGTGTTTACCTAGCTCTGAAACTTGAGTGATTATCTAAGGATCACACAGCTACTAGGATCCCTTGGAATAGTTCCTGGCTTTCCTAAAATGAGGCTGAATGATCTTCTCTGTTCCCAGCTTCTGATCTTTTAAATTCATAGTAGCAATATTTTATTTTCAAGCCATAAGGCCAAGGAACTCACTAGTTTTGAAAGTTGACAGTAACAATTTTACTGTAATCACAGAGCTGAATGCCCCAATGATATAAGGAATACATTAAAAAAAAGGTATAACCTGTGATAAAATTATTAGTGTTGACTCTGTGGTGGATATGCAGGGCAATATCAGAAATGCTGTTTAAATGTTGTTTGCATACTGCACCCCTCCCTTAAACTCCAACCTCTAATAATATATCAGAAGATGGCAAGTCAGCATACAGATGTATGATAATCAGTTATTTTGTGGGTTGTGCATGGCCTTGATGAAAGTGGGTCCAATCCCACACCAGCAATACCAATCCTTGCAAATACAGTCAGAATCTATTTGCAGATAAGGGCAGGAGTAGTCAGTACCGGTTCAGGTTTTATGGTTATTTAAATACCCAACAAAGAATTTGTAATGCCAGTCCTGCAATTACACTCACATGAATGGAATTCAGTAATAATGCTGCATTCTTAAAGGATACTTTTCAGCAGTGCATCCTGAGTGGCTTTACAAAGGGAGACACATATCTTCATTCTTTTTTACAAGCTGGAAAACCAATGTACACACAGATGCAATACTACAAAATGAAAAGACAGTAGTCCAGACAGGAATAAATTCCAGGCAACCCGAGCATGATGTGCTCTTCTCCAGTGCACTGGGGATGCTTTGAAGACCCATGCAGGCATGGAGTCATGGCTTTTGCCTTCAAATCAACCATAAAACCCATTGTACTCATAATCATTTTCTTCTGTACATCATATGGCTTCATTTATGTCACCAGGAATTGCTTTTCAATCAGCAGCTGCAAATATACTTTACCTAATTTTTTTCAAAATCTGTCTATGGAAGAAAACAACATTTACAGTTGCAGAGACTCTGAAAGGGCAGAGAGCTGAGTTATGCCTTCCCTTACTCTTAGGCCTTGTTTCTTCCCACACATGAATAACCTCATACATTAGGAGTCACGAGCACTTTATTAGGGTATTTCATACTTCAAGCTAACTCAGTTTATAAATGAGGAATATAATTCTTATAACTGTGCTTAAAACAGTATTCAAGTATTTCTGAAGTGACTCAAAGTTAGGGTTACAAGATCTATTGGAATTTAGAAGCTGTACTTATTAATGCTTTTCTGACATTTGTGTGTAAAAAAGACACCCATGATAGAGTACAAGGTGGAAGAGCACGAATCATTTATGGGAATGAAGTTGTTTTGGGTGAGTAGAGCAGATATGGCTTGTTTTTGTCAAAAAGATACTAAATAGTGACTTTCGAAAACCACATTCCCCTCTCCCACCCCACCCCAATGTCATTAGGATTTCCTCCAATTGTCATTGTAATGTCTGAATACTCAGTCTGGCTTAAAAAGAAATCCACTGAGTCTTGGCTAGGTTTTTAAATGGGATCTGGGTGGCTTAGACTGCAGTGAAAATTTAAGCTCTTATTAAAGTACTTAAATTATAATCTTTTCTAGGATTTGGAAACATTAGCTCTGATCCATTTCCCTTGAAACTGGGAAGTGTCAGCTCTGTCTCACACTTTTGCATCAGCGTGTAGTCATCTCATGTCACTTCTCTGCCCAGTATTACAGATACAACTTCTTGGTGTTGGACATCCTTCCACATCTGGCTGCATCTGCATTAGCTACATGGGACAACTCATCCCAATCACAGCTGTCTGTTCACTGTACTCATGCCACTTCTCCTTTAGCACTTTCCATACCACATAGCCCCAGATGGAGGTTACTGCTCCATCTAAGCTGTTCCCTTGAGCTCTTTCAAAAAGGAGTGACGTTTTCAAGGAAAATGAGCAGTGCAAGATTAGGAGATGTTCATAGATGGTCTTTGCAAGTCTCTGACTGAAACAAGGCACAGGACATTTTCAGTGATGCTGTCAGCACAACTGAGGAGTAATGGACTGGAGGCAGCAATTTTTTGGCCTACACAGAATCAGCTGTAGTTAACCGTTCCATTGAGACTTCGGTAGCCTTGTCGGAGTATTTCATATGTATACAGTTTACATATATTTAGTTTACATACATGTATGTGTATGTATCATATATCTTTGATATGTGTGTGTATGCATATACACATATATACAGATAAAAAAATATATGTACTATTGGGTTTTTTCAGTACATTGCTTAGGAAAGTTTGTCACAACAGAATTGTCTTTGATGAATGGGGGAAAAAAAATGTAAGAGTTCAAAATTACCAGGTAGAATGGAAAATCTTTCGAGAAGACAGCACAAGTGTAAGCCCCCAAATAAAAGGGTGTATTGCCAGGAAAAATTACCTTTGAGCCAATGTAACAATGACAACAACAGGCAGAAACCAGTAAGGAAAAAAATACAGAGTAAAAGAAAGGCTCTAAAGACTCAGAAAGAATACGGGTACAAAAAACCTGACAAGCTAATTGCTGTTATGCAAACCTCTGAGCTGAATAATTCAGAGGTAAAACTGCTAAAAAACTGCAGCCATCTTAACATAAATTCATTAACCTCTCTTTCCACATACTCTTACTAAAGTTACAGAACTGAACTTTGCTCCCCAAATAACATGTATATCATCAGCTGCAGGGAGTATTTTAGATACAGGTAAAGAACAAAGCTGCAGTTGGATTGACTATCTCCTCTGTAGGCTGGAGGCAGCTAGTGCATAGGACTTTCAACAGTCACTTTCTAGTGAGCTTTAGAAGGATAGTAGACACTTTTCAAAGCCCACCCCTGAAGGGGTCCACTGGAGTTCATACCTAGATGGACTCTGAAGGCATCTCTCCACAGGCATGTGAGTTTCAGTCCCAGTGGGCACTGAGAAATTGGTCTGGTAGCAGGGAAAAAAATGGCAATGTTGGCAAAGCAATTAAAAGTACTTCTTACCATGGGATGTGCTCCCTTCTCAGATCCAGGCTGCAGAGAGTTTGCCAGGCATCCTTATTGGCACGTTAACCTGACCGGCATGCTCAGGCCTGCAAGATCCTGTATGCTCCAGAGGGTGTGTTTAAACCTCTCCCTGCACAGACTATGAGTCTGGCCAAGGTAATGCTGACCTATCCCCGGTATATTTCTTTTTTTCCTTTTTTTTTTTTGTGCTGTGAAGTCTCCCCTGAGGGCCCACACAGAGGCTCAAAAGGGGTGCAGAAATACAGATGGAATGTCCTGGAGGGACAGAGAGACTCAAGGGGACAATGTATTCCTCAGGCACCATCCAGAGACAGTGAGGCCCAGCAGATGGTGTCTATCCCCATGGACCCCTGAGTTCCAGAAATGACTCTTCCAGAATTTCTGGCTTCTTCCATGCTAAAGCAAATACCAGCTCCCAAAGAAAATGAGGAAAAAGACAACCACTGAAACTTACCCATAGAGGAAAACTATTGTGAAGGGTCTTTCCCTTTTGTGTCTGCACGGTTGGTCAGAAAGCTCACCATCTGTTTTTTTTTTTTTTTTTTATTAAATTCTCAGGGATTCTTGCTTCTCTCAGGCCTGCAAATAATGTGATGTTTCCTCGCAAAACTGTACCCTTGCATGTGTTGAATGCCTCCAAACCTCAATAGCTACTATTGGTTTGGGTTAAAATTTTTAGTCATGAGGGATAGAAAACCTCTAGTTTTCAACCTGAATTGTCTGCCCACCAAATCCAAACTTCCCACAGTCTTCAGCCATTCAGCTATTTGCTAAGCACAACTTGCCTGCATCAATGCCCAGTTCATCCAGATTATTGTTATTTTCTGTTTGCCTTTTTTCCAGGCTGGTTTAGATTCTCCCCTTCTCTTAATCATACAAGCAGACTCTTTTTCCTTCATGTTTTGTTTGGCAACTGGTGTGGAAATCTTACACACCCAGCTGCTTCTGAGCAAGGCTCCAGGATAGGTTGTCATTGCCACTGGTATTTAACTGTCAGTGGCAATACCTGAGGGACAGTAAATAATTAGTTTGACATAAAACTTACTTCCAGGAGGTGCTTGACATTTTGGTCCCCGTTAAATGCCTCAGTGTGTGCTCTGGTATATGAAGGTCATGCAGAATTCTGTATTCTCGTTGGAGTCAGATTTAGGAGGGATATCTGGCTCATAGACTGATCCAGGTTTGTATTCCAAAGTTAACTTCATGTCAGTTGGAATATATTATTCAAAAATCACTAGTCTGAAAGAAAGAAAGCTGAGAATGACTAAATACTTTAAATAAAAGAAGACAAAGTGAGAAACAGACACTAGCTTAAATTTTACTATCCATTACATTTCATGTTGGATGATTTAATTAATGAACTTGTCTGCAGATTGTTCCATGCAGAAAACATCATGTGTTTCATTATTTATTTGCTCATTGGTGTGGTTACTTTGTTTTGATTTTTTGTTTTGTTTAATTTTCTCTGTACCCCCAGCCCACTGAAGGCAAAGCATGATGTTCAAAAGGCTGTTTATATTAAAAAACAACAACAAAGCAACAGACCAAAACCACAGTCCTGTGCTCAACTACAGCTAACAGTTAATAATAGATAAACAAGGTCTAATAAAATATAAGCCTACATGGCCACCTGCCCAAAACACAGAACAAGTCAGATTTGGAGGTCTGGAAAAGCTGAGTTGTTTATTCTCCTAAGCACACCTCTGGAGCTAATATAGTCACTAAGGAATGGAAGACACAGACTAAGTTTTGTGAAGAAGGTCATGCCACAGGATTCTTGAATGAGCTGGGCAAAAGAAGAACGTATTACCAAGCATACAAAAGAGCCGCTATATATTTCTGTTAAATTACTTTTTATTTACTATTACGTTAAGAAATACTTTCAGAAGCAGCTTAATTACAAATAAAAGAATCTGCTAAAATAAAGGTGAAATGTACTAAGACTGAATTCTCCAGGCCTCTCTTCAGTCTGATTTTTTTTACAGAATACATTATACTTTGAGAACAGAAGTCTGGGAGTTGGCCTACATAGAATCTCAATACTGATTTAAGTAAATCAGTCTGGAGTTTGAATGGGAAAAGTGAATCAAATAGATATTGTATAATAATCTATTCTGGAATAATTACCATTAGAAATACTATTCTGAAAGAAAAGCCTCTTTATTCCACAGTCATTTGGATGCTGTTGAAGTGGAGGGTTCTGATTGCGTTCCTGAGTGCCAAAAAAGCACTTTAAAACCTTACATTGTAATATTCAAGAGATGTGAAATGAAAGAAGTGCTTTGTTGCTGAAGATTCAAGACAAATTGAAAATGCCATTCTTTATTTGCTTGTTAAGAGTTGTCTATACAAGTATCAAAATAATGAAAAATCTGCTATATTTTAATATCTGTGGCTACACAGAATTGACACTGAGATGCAAACTTAAACTTATCAGTCTTTAGTTTTGAGCCTAAACTGCTTCACTTCTAACATACAAAATAATGACGAGAGTCATAGAGATTTACATCCATAACAGAGAATGGCTTAAGCTGTCTCCTCCAACATTATTAAACCAGTTCTGGAGTTGTGCATAAGGATGATTTCTGCTGCGGTAGGAAATATGTGGTCTATTCTCACTGCTCATGGCTTGCTCTTGCTACTTCCACCAACTTGTTCTTCAGCCTTGGACTTTATATCTCTGTCTTCCTGTTTTGTAGAAATGTACTTAACTGTATGAAATGGTTCAAAATTTCTATAGGAAAGATATCACTTTAGGAAAATGTAGTCTGTATTTTAAATCTTATCTTAGTAATACCCTAGCCAAATGTGCTGTGGATACTGTAATTTTTTTTCTTATAATTACATAGAGGTGTTGAGCAGGAGAAAAGTGTTTCTTAGCCCTGCTTATCTCAGCATTTCTGTTTCAATACTACCTTGAAACAAAACAAAGGTGGCTATGAGCCCAGGATTAAATTATAAACACAGACCATGGATAGTAGGTCAAGTTGTGTCAAAGACTTGATAATAATAAATGCAGAGAAGAGGATTCAACCTGCTGTAAAATACTTCACAGTTTAATGCTAGCTATATATATGTGTCTCTAATGTGAACCATTGGGACCCATATTTATGTCACCTCTATCCACAGTTTCCTGTTATTGATGCATTTATGGGGATGGTTTCTGAATGATACAAACCACCATAGAAATTAGACAGGAAAGAAGAAAAAGGACATGTCCTGTCCTTCTCAGTCAGATGATATTTCCACTGTTCTGTTATAGAGGTACTCTTTTTCTGTTAATTAATTTGTTTTTTTCATGTAGCAATGTCAAGGTATAGATTTTTTGCAGACAACTGCATGCTGATTTTATCAACAAGTGATGCTGTGTAATGCAGACTCTGTACTTAAAACTGAAAGTCCTAGGCTGTATATAAGGGAGAAATATATTGTGTGTAGGTTTTGGAACAAAGGTACACTCATTCCACCCTTGTGCCTCAAGACTTCATTTGTCTTCAAAGTCATAAAAAATAATAGTCAAAAGGACCACTTACATCTTTTGAAGTGGCACCAGAGATAATCAAGGAAATGGAATGAAATAATATAATTGTAGTAAAAGATTGGAATATAGTGTTCTGGAAAACTACAACTTGAACCCAGGAAGGAAAAGTCTGAGAGGGAGAGAGAGAGAGGCATATCTTATGCCCTATTTAGTGTATCATGACAAAAAACAACATTCAGAGACCAATATAGTTAATCTAAGATTATTAACTTGTAAGAAGAGATACCAGTTACGGAAACAAGAGGGAAACAAATGTACTTTGGACGAAACATTACTTTTGACTCTACTGAAATCAATAACAAAACTCTCCTTGTCTTCTGTGGGCTTGCATTTCATCCAAAACACTCTTCCAAGTCTGCTAATGTGCAAATCACTTGGACATGCAAAGAATGCTGAATTAGCAGCTTGTCTTTTAGCATTACAAAACTTAAAGTCTTGCTCGAAGTAGAAGGCAGCTAAGATTAGGGGAAATGGCAAGTAATTTTGGGGAGGAACTAGATAGATGCAAATAAGGAAAAGAGAAGGCAAAGTGGAAGGGAAATATTAAGTTATGATTTATGGCAATGTCATAAGTAAGCAGCTCATGATTATGGGAAAAAAATGACTGGCAATACACAAAGTCTTCACTGGAAATGGAAATGTCAAGTACTTGTTCAAGTGAGCTATTAAAGAAAGTGTTAGAAGTCAACACCTACAGTATCTGGTGTTCATGGTTTAAAATCAGTTTATCCATGGTCCTTCTTTCATTTTGTCAGATTAGAAAAATGCCAAAGTGACATTTGTTGGATGGCCCCAACAGAAGCAAGTTTTACCATATAAATAGTCATCCAGGCTCCAGATGAGAAGGTGAGGAGGGTGATGGAAATTGTTGTGACCCACATCAAAAAATATGTCAATGCCCACCACTTTTTAAAGTGGAGTGGGTTTATGTGATCTGCAGGCATCAAAATGCAGATCTTTTCAAAGTCCTTTATCTTCATATGCTTTAACAGCTCATAAATACTAGCCTATATGTGTGGCTCTTCTGTGGAGGACAGACTTTGGAATGATGATGATGAGGGAAATAAATGCATCTGAGTAATTCACAATAATCTTTGTGATCACAGGGCTGCCTGTGATGGAGTTCACACAGTTCTCAAACCAATGGGTAAATTCTGCCTCTCACTGCCTCTCAAAAAGAATCAAGTTGGCTAAGAGAGCCAGACCTACTTTGTGTAAAGCCACAGTGCTGGTATCTTCCTTAATTCTGGATGAAATTTTCCAAGGAAATTTCACTGGTGTAGAAGAGTTCCCAAAGCACAAAGATAACACATTCAAATACCCTCTGAAAAATTAAGATTGGGCAAAGGAAGGGAGAATAAAGATGAGACACTCCCATTAGTCCTAAATGGGTCTTTTGGGGTTTTTTTTTCTGTTTGGTTTGGGGGTGGGTTTTTTGGGGGAGAGAAGGGGACACAGAAAGCAGTATTTCATCTGTCCAGAAAAGACCAATTGCATTTCAAGTGTCAAGTAAAAAGACCCTAATTATAGCAGGTGTTGGGATGAAATAAGAACTTCTGTCTTTCTTGAATTTTTTCCATGATTACTACCAATTCATATCCTCTGGTAGGGGTTCTGTAGCAAATATAATGTCAAGTTACACAATGTGCAACATTATCTGAGTATGCTCAGAGAAAACTGGAAATAGAAAAGATGTTACAGCTCCAATCCCAGCTGGTGCTGTATCTACACTAGCACTCCAGTGGTAGTATCATGGTAGGAAAGAAATAGAATTATTGGCATAAAAATTCCTTTGTCAACATAAACCATTGGAGAGTTCTGAAATGATGACATTTAGATGTGGTTCTGGAGACAGCACTGCCAGTTATGGAACCTGACCATAAACAAATAAGCATCAAGTTGCAGAAGCTGGACACTAGGAGTGAAGTCAGATATGTTGTTCAGGGGGAGGGAATAAAAATCCCAGCAGCCCCCAAAAATTTAAAGAGAAAAAAAAAAAAAAAAAAGAGAGATTCATAGAACAGTAGGAAAAGAGGCTAAAATGGAACAGGAGGTCATGAGGTGATGTTTGCTCCGTCCTTTTGCCCAGGTGACAATCCCTTGTGCCTGATTCTTGTTTACAATATGTACAGTGTGTTCTTTAAGACTATAAACACCAGCTTCTCCTGCAATCTTTAGCACTTCACTGTCCATGCTATTAGATGGTTTTTTGTGGTGTCAAACCTGAATCTTTCTTGCAGCAGTTCAAAGTCAAAATTTCTGCTCCTTTCCTTGGTGGAAGACAAGAACAATGTTTTCTGCCACAGCAACATTTTAAGTGTGTGAACATCATTACAGTGTCTCCTTTCAGTTTTCTTCTAGTATGACAGATACTAAATATGCACAATTCTATCAAGTCAATTTACAATCTAGTTACTTTCATTTCAGTGCGATATAAGTAATTTCAGGTACTACACTGCAAAGGTAAGCCAAGGTTTTTTTTTCTGATGGTTTCACATTCACATTTTCCCTATTGAAAAAGATTACCAGCATAACAAATTCCCTCTCCCTGCAGTTTGAAAGACCTATACAAACAGAAGAGAGAAATGACTGATTATTTATTAAAAAAAACCCAAACAACAGTTCAGCTGACACATTAAGTACTGTTGAGATGTTGAAATCCAGGGAAAACTCTCTAGAAGCCTTTTACATCATTCAGTTACTTCAAGTGGACTTCAGATAGTGACATCCCCAGTCTCTCATGCACAAGCCTGAACAGCTGTAACCCTGTTGCCTCCAAGCCTGCCTTTGTTGCAATGGGCAGCCTGGTCACTGCCGGGCATAGCAGATGGAGGTGTCTTTCCCTGCCCCTTTGACAGTTTGAGTTAGAAAAGCCCAGGGCAGCATAATGAAATTTTGAATTTTGCAGTGGAGCAGTCTCTGGGCCATGGAAAAACAATGCTTACAGTGTGATATTTAAACTGCCTGGGTCTCATATGCTACTCTGGTACCATATGAATTACTAAAATCTCCATTTCAGGCCTTTAAGAATCTATTTTTAAAAACCTGCTTTCTCCCTCAGGGTCCATATATGCCAACAGAGCACAGCAAGTATGTGTGTGGCTTTTTATACTCTTCTGTGATTCTGTTACAAACACTCCCATTCCCAGGTCTTTACAGTCTGCTTTTGACACAAATTTTCTGTTTCCCTTTAGAAACAAACATTGAACAACCCACATTGGAAGGAATCTTAAGAGATCACCTGGTCCAACCTTTAAACATTTCCTATTCCTCACTTTACCATTTACCAGTATTTATCTGTCATTTTGCAAGTTATCAAATGGTTATGCAAATCCTATAATTCCCAAATCAAATTCTGAAGTCTTTGTGACATTTTAAACAGGTAATGGAAAATTTGTGGTAACTTTATCTACCACTGTACAAAAGGCAGTGACAATTTCAAGTTCACTGATTGCTGTAAATTGGCCAAAAAGCTTTCAAGTCCTCCAGCTCCTGGTCCCATTAATCCATTTGGCAGTCAATGCAGCAGTCTGTTAAGAACAGCTTCCAAGTGCCAGCACCTTTGCCATGGTACAGTAATTGTGCTTATGAACTCCCAGAAATACTTGGCTTTATAAACAACTGCTTCACTAAATGCCTATAATTTCTCTGAGTTTGGGCAGCAATGCATCTTTGCTCACAAAGTATGTCATCTCACATGACAGGACAGACCTCTACATCTTACAGGAGAGGGCTTCATTTGGAAGAAGTATTTCCCACTGTACTGTGTCCTGGTTAGGGTCACCTTGCAAGGAATTGGTCAAGAGAAAGCTCCTCTGTTAATCTCCCTAGCCCCTATTCCTGTCTGAGCTCCCACCAGACCTTCTGCAGGCAGTTAATAATTGTTGTTGCTTGATTTCCTGGATTAGACTCTTCCAATGGAGCACAGAACAGAGGTCACCATGTCTTTATTTGACAGGTAAGAAAAACTAGTGTTAGTAGATCTTCTGTGTTAATTTAGGGCTTTATGACTTGATACCCTGGTCAGGACCATATCTGAACACATTGTAAATTCAGCCTAAAGCCCAAACATGAGCCAATAGATGCACAAAAATTGTACTTGGATTTAGCTGAACAGAGGTAACTGTCCATACAGACTTGCTACCAAAATACAATATTTCATATTTTTTTTTTATTTGTTTCTAATGCAGGGAAGACCTGATTTAGGCTGAATAGAAACCAGTTTAAACTGGAGCAGGACAAGAGATCCAGAGTATGAGATGATAAATCACCAAAAGGCCATGTCACCTGACTGGGCTTATACGTTTTCAACAGCAAAATCATATCGTCTGGAAAAATCACCCAGGATTCCTTTGAATACTACAAAAAGAGAATATTTTACTACCTTGGGTTGTACTGGGGCTGATCACTTTGTTAAAACATGTCTTATTTCTTCATGTCAGTGTCTTATTTCTTCATGTCAGTGTCTTAAGGAGCAATGACCTTAGTCCTCTATGTCCTTGCCCACCCCTGGGGTTTCTCCCACGCTGCCCACAGCCCCGGACTCCTGTTTCATCCTGCTCCTGCGGGGCCATCAACCCCTGCCCCAGTGACTCTGCAGCAGGGCTGTTCTTCAGTTTCCCTCAACCCAGCCCTGCCCTGCTCAGACATAGGTCCTTCAGAGCTGGACCCACCTGCCATCCCAGGCTGGCCTTAGCCTGTCCCTGTCCCCAGGGAGGTGTTCAATGTCCAGGTCTGGGGATGCCCTGGTGTCCCCGGCTGCCCTGCTCCTGTCTGGGGGTGGGACAGGCTCTGGTGGCCAGGACCTTCCCTGACAGACCCTCATAGGCACCGCCCCTGGCCCTGCAGGGCCCTGACACTGGCAGATTCAAGGGAGTACTGGGTATTTTTTCCCCAGAAAGATACCCCATGCTAGTTAAACTGCTTCCCTGTCTTCTGTTTGATTATCTAAGCATATTGTACTGTTTACTTTTCTCATTGAAGGTAGTTTCACAAGCATTTAGTAGAAACTCTTTTCTGTACTTTCTCCAATTCTGAAAAGCCTTTTCAGATTGTTAATACCCAAGCACACCTCTGCTTTCTTACAAACTGTATCCATAGCAGAAACAGAGATAATAATACACCTCTGTTCATCTTCACAGGTAAGAAGCCAAAGGTCTTTTTGGAAATGGCTTCACCGAGAGGCTCATATTTGCCTGCTAGTCCAATGTTATAAATGTCCACACTGACATTCATGTGTACTTGAGTATTGCGGTTTGAAAGCCATATTATTACTTAAAAAGGTGCATTTTGCTGTGGAGACAAGGTCCAGACATCCATTTCCAAGTTCCTTTTATTCTGATGATGCCTTTGTTAACTTCAATGGTAATGGCCTAAGGCTCCTAGACCTGGCAAACATGACCAGCTTTTCATCTTCATAAAAATGAGCTGAGATTGTTTACTGACTTTTCCATTGTTTATCATCCCTAGTAAATATTTGTGGGTCTCTCTATTCATAAACTATTTGATATTTACAAATGAGTCTTTCAAAAAAGAAAGAGGTAAAAAAAAATGGGGGAAAATATCTGAAATGCCAGCAGTAGCAGCAGCCAGTGCTGTGAATGCAAGGCGATTATAAAGTTCACTGTGGTAGGTCTGTTGTGTCTTCCTATTCCATTCACATTGTCTTTTCTGTATCAAGGACAACATTGCCAATCAAAACAAATGCTTTACCTTGCAGCTTTATTTGCAAACAGGACTGAATGAACTTCTAGAGCAGTTTAAAGTAGCCAAGAAACAGACAGACCATCCCAGCTGTAGTAGATAATATTTAAAGGCTCAGAGCCATTTTTTATTGGTCCTGATTTTCCCATCATATAAAGAAGAGCTGAGCTGTTTCAAGAACATGCCTTTGTTTAGTATGGAAACTCCTGAGTATGCCATTTATAGTCTTCTGGTCTCTGATGGAGATTTGAATGCACTGATACTGTCTTTGCTGAGAAAGTATCCAAAATATCCCTTAAGTCTATGCTCATTTCTAGGGCCTTTTAGCTAGAAAAGAGTTGTGCTCAGTAGAAAGGGACAAAAGAGGAGTTACTCAGAGCTTTGTTGTTCAGTTTGGGCCAAAAATCCATAGTAAATGTGAATATTGTTGCTGGGAAGTGTCATCTTGATGCGTTCTTTTTGATGCTTTATTTGCCTTCATCATTACTGGCCAAATTAGGTCTCCCAGAGCAAAAAGTGTTATACATCATATAGGATCTATCCCTTGTGCTGCAGATCTCAAGCTGGCCAGAGAAGATCAAGGCACCTGAACCATAACACCTATGTGTCAACAACTCCAAATCTGATATTGATTTTTTCTCACTATGCAAAACACTTTTCAGAAACCATTATGCTTGTGTTTATTCTTTTCAGCCAAATACAGCCAAACTTAGGGTCAAATTTACCCATTCTCTTTTGTCTGGAAAAATGTATGTGCCATTTTTTAAAATTTTGATTGTTTTTATTCTGCATTCCTACCTATAAGATGCCTTCAATGGTGGGCCTCACAAGAGGTTATGAAGCTAAATTATTTATGCCAGTCATTTTATATCTTGGGTAGTTAAATTCTTACTACTAAAATTTGTTTTCATTAATTTTAATAAATATTAATCCCAGTTATGCAAAACAAAACTGCTAAAATAAAACCAAACAGAATGAGCTAGAAAGACCTTTAAAGAGGGAAAAAGAGAAAACGTTATTACTTCTTTACTCTTCATCTTACAACAACAACAAAACCCCCACGATGGGCTGCCCAGCACTTGTCCACACTGTATTAGCATACTACTGCTACCAACTGCTTGGTAATTCAGGTGGTTTAGGTTTATGCTACAGATTAAAGGTCTTGCATTTTTGCTTCTCATATTGTTCAAGTTTAATTCGGTATATTTTTACTAGCTGGAGGTGCTGTTTTTAGTTTGCTTTTCCTGAACAGAAAGAAGAAGTAGGAGATCCATGTGAAATTTTAAGTTAAAAAAAAAAAAAAAATTATTACTCAAGGGATATTGCAAGTGTCAATCCTAGTGCACTCATATTATGTGCATACATGCACAATTACATTTTTACATGAATCATACATTATTTCTTGGAACTCTGGGAAGATTTTCAAGAGCACAGGGAAGAAGAGAACTTAGTAAAAAGTATATGTAAATTATACTTTTAATAAAATATATAAATATTTATACTTTAAAGCACTGCTCTGGGACTCAGAGGAACTGGATTATCTTTCTGGCACTCCCACAAATGTCCTGTTCAGTAAGGCTATAATAATGCCAGTGTTTGAGGATGTCAGAGTAACAGGTTGCCTACCAACTTCAGCCACAGTATTTCCTGTTTTCTACAATCTGTACATGGTACTAATGCTTGTCATTTTTGCATGATTTTAGAGAAGGTGAGAAGGAGGGAGGGATATTGGGAGACAGAATTTTGGCAATAGGAGTGCAAACTCAAATTCAGGAAAGTAAAAATGAGAAACCCCGAGTCCCACTGCAGGGCAGAATGGGAATAAAACACATGCATTTTAGTCATCCTGTCCCTTTTCTATTTATGAAACATATCTAAATCTCACCTCTAGCTGCATATTCTGTCTACTTAGAAATATAAATCATTGTCACATCTTTTGTTGGCTTAATATATTTTTGTTTCTCATGATGAAAAGAGTCCTTTTAAAGTAGCCTAGGTAGTATTAGTTGTGTTCATTATGTTCTCCAATCTCTTTCCCAAGATGATAATATCTGTAATAGAACAGTTGTCATTTTGAGTTTTTCATTACTTCCCTTGAGATAGTTGTCAATGCAAACAGCCAAAATCATGCAGCAGAAACTGCATTGCTGTACTCCAAGAGATCCCAAGTTACCAGCATGTGGTTCTCATTTGGAAAGACTGAGAAGGAGTAGTGTTCTTCTAATAGCTCCAAAAAAAAATCACTTACTTGAAACTGAAGAGTACAGTGAGAGGTAATGTCCTTGGGAATACTTTTTCTTCATTTTTAAGCTAAAAGTGGTACAAAAAGATGCATTCATTTGCCAACCTCAGCATGTGCCAAGATATAGAGAAAGTTGACGTATGACCTCAATTAACTGAAGAAGCACAACCGAAAATGGGAGAATTTGTATCAGTGCATCATTGTATCAGGTTGAATACATATCCAGATTGAAAGTGAAGTGTATTAAAAAAATGATACATTCTAAAGCATCTAAACAAGATGATAAAATCCTAAGAAATTTTACCATTCCAATACAATTGTTCTTATTTGACTTTACTAGTTACACACAAAATACCTGCAATTCTTGAAACTATGCAATGTTAGTGTATAGTACAAATGTAAATTCTATTAAATATAACTCTACTACAGAATATCATACATACAAGGTTTCTGTGCCTGGTCCTTTTGTAGAATAACAAATATACATGGTCTGAGTCAAAAAGATTTTGTTGGGCAGCTTCAACATCTAAAAGATTTAGATCCCAGATATAACTTCTCTTTGGCTTCCTCCTAAGTTATAAGACTCAGAAAGTGGAAATGATCTCACAAAGCAACAAGGCAAAGAAGTTTATAGCACAAGTAACTTACCCTTAATAGAAAAAAAAAAAAAAAAATCAGTGTCTACAAAGTCTTCTAAGGAAGTTTTGCTAAATAAGGAGAATTGTATACCAGGACAAAAATCATGGGAATTAGGTCTAGGACATGCTACTGTCGTAAGGTTATGGCACTGGAATATGCAAAAGAAACAGTCTCGCTAGACATGATGTTATGGTTTTCTAATAGCAAAAGACAGAGTTAGAGAAATATTAGTG
>JANIJG010013765.1:88868-108581 GCA_024611175.1 Megaceryle torquata
AGGAGTAAGGCATATTATTTTTTTAAAGAGACAAATTTTCTGCTTTAAAAATTCAGAAACTCAAACAAGTCTAATTCTGTGGCTGTAAGTTGGTCTTTCTAAGTAAATATCTCCTTCTCCACTGAAATTAATTTCAGTTTTAATAAAGTTTTTTTAATAAAATAAATTTTAAAAAAATCTTTCTTGAGTGATTTTTCTTTTATCCCTTTTCAGTGAAATTTTCCCCAATTGGCCCAAATAAGGACAAGAGAGTTAAAAATATCTATTTTTTTTTCTTCTATAAAAGATAATTGTTTTCCATGCTACTTCTCTTCTTCCATGTTTTTATTTTAATTTGTGTACTTTTTAATTCTCTGATTATTCTGAAAAAGGAAGACTCTCAGCTTGCAGTGAGATCAGAATTCAAATTCTTTTTCAGCATTATTGTTGATTACTCAACTGATTAATCTCTTTTGGCACTAGTATAGTTTATTTCCCAGGGCCGTAATTTGAGATGAGGAGTCACAGAAAATCATATAAGCTCTGTGAGAGCAACTGAGGAACTTATTTTTCTTGTGTGGAGTTCCTAAAAACAGGGACAAAAAATAGTTCCCAAAAGCTTTCCTGAACGTGCTGAGGCAGGGTGCAGATTCAAGGACATTCCACACAACAGAGATTTTCTTGTCAACCACCCAGAGTCTAACATGCAGACATCAGATATGCGGAGGTTTACAGGGAGTTAGGCACAGATAAGGGAAGGAAGGCAGGTGGTGCAAATTAGAGCCGATCTGTAGGTACTCTGCCTAGTCTGTGTTTGAATTAACTAAAACAAAGCTCTAAACATAGAGCAGCTGTGCAAGAAATAAATAACTTTAAATATGAGAAAGTCCAGAATTTCACCCTTTAGATGGATTGAGTACAATATTTCCTGGTGATTCAGGTCATTTTTCTCTTCAGGAATGTTATAAACTATGATGAACATGCTAATAAAAAATGGTTTTATTATTGAGTTTTCTCTCAGTGTCTCAGTGCAATGTACAGACATGACTTTATTATGTTTCTGACACTCCATGAGATAGTATAAATGCAGCTATCCTAATGGAAAAGAAGGATGGGTACAGAAGGCACCTTCAAACTACTGGGCAGGTATTCAGAGAAATCTGAGCAGAAGAAGGAATAAGTAGATATAACTAATTACAGTAATGATAAAAACCCAACCCTCCACATAGGTTCCACTGGGAGGTAGAATAGGATGGAGTGGGAGTGGCAACAGGGATTTTTGCCAGATGTGGAAAGCAGAGAGAGTACAATACTGGCTCACTGCAGGATGCCTGTTTTCTTCCTACCAGTTTTGAATGACTGCCAGGGAAAGAGTATCCTCAGGAATATCTCTCCCTTGAGTGCCTGTGTTCCTGACAAGAATGAAATAGAGGCAGGAGGGCTTGGCTATACCTTCTAAATGTGAAGCAGAAATAGTCAAAAAGCTTGAGTATAGTCTAACTGCTCATAAAGAGGATTTTGTCAAACAGTTACCAAAAAAACTTTTCTACCTAGTTTGTTTTGAGGTTTCCAGAAGAAGGACAAAATATCAAATGAAGTCTCAAGGACTCCAAAAGTAAAACTTTTTTTTTTCTTTTTTTTTTTTTTTCTTGCACACAGTAAAATGCTGGAGGTGGTTTTCCCCATATTTTACTTTATTTTTTTCTCCTCCTTTCTTTTGTCCTAATAGTTAAAACAGCAAAATGGAAAATAATTCAGTTTCCAGTCAGAAAGACTTTATATGTCACCTCCACTCCTAAAAAACTTCAGATTAGAAAATAATGCTCCATTTTATTATTTGTAACATTTCAAGCAGCGAAAAACAACTCCCTAAGAAGGCAATGCTCTGACTAGAACAAGAGGAGACAGATTGTCTGCCTCTTCCTAATATGTACAGAAGCCCTCACCGGTGCTGTAATGCCATTGCCTTGAAGGAGGGTCTAGGAAAACAACTGCAGCCTTTTCCTTCACACTCCTGCCACCCATGGTGCAGAGTTTAGTTAGGCATCTTCAAAGAGAAAAGGTTCAGACAGAGGGACCATAAATCTATCAGAAATTATTCTCGTGGTGGTAGATTGTTAGTCTACTGGCACACCACTGGGTTTGGCTTTGTTTAACAGCTTGGCATTCTACAAAACTAAATCATGCTTTTCATTTAGATGGTAACTGTGCCCCCAACTTTAAATATTTTCATCCAAGACATTTAGAATGCACCCATTATTTTTGAAGATCACATAATCTGATAGTACTAATAACAATACCACCCGATTGGCTTTTATTTTGGCTAAAGCATATTTCTCTAGTCTTAATGATTATAATAAAATATAATATGTGTAGATTGTTATACAAGAAAAGAATTAAATAACCTTAATGATACAATGAAGTTTTTTTCCTGCTTAGGTATAAAATTACTTATTCTGACATGTATGAGAAGTTGGAGCTCAATGTCATCCCAATTAAACTAAACCCGCTTTAACTTCAGCAGTGTTTGCAAGTGTTTTCAAGTGACTGGCTTTTCTTCTCTGAGAGCAAACATGGAGCAATACTTCTCTCATACTCAAGGTTTGGATTCTGATGCCTTTGGATCTGTTTTTTGTGGTTGTTGTATCAAACCTGAGTCTGACTGTAGTGAAAAATGTCAGGTTCTGTTCTATATGTGAATCGTAGGTTTCAAATTAAACTGGATCTCTGTTTCTCATATAAGTAAATTTTATCTCCATAACAAGATAACAATTCTTGAAATATTAATAATGAAAAACCCATGTTGTACACAAGTCCCTCTCTAAATGTGTCCTGGGAAAAGATCTGGTAGTTAAGAGTAAACACACAGCAGGAAAGATTACTAACAGTAACACACCAATGCAACTGGCACCTTGTCTTTGAGAAAATGCTATGTTTCTCAAAGCACAAATGCAAACAAGTTCCTGAGCAGTTAATTTATCATATTTCAAAAAAGGTGTCATAGCAGATTACAGACAGAACATCAACAGAAAATTAGAGCAACTGTTCAACACAAGGTATGGAAAGAAAATAGGGAAATCTTGGAAAGAAGCATTTTGTTCATCATCCGTGTGTCCTGACAGAAGCAAGCTAACATGAAGTTTCATGAAGCTTATTTTGTCTGGGAAAGAATAATTGTGCTGCATTCTCCATAGACTGACTATGTTTTCAAATTATTTTTCATGTGTGTACTGCTCCCTAAGCAAATCTGTTTAGAGGAATTAAGAAAACCACATACAAAATCTGTTAATTAGAATTTCTCCAAGAATGAAGGTGGTATTTCGTAGCTCCACTTAATTACTGAAATGTAATAAACGTATGCAGGTGGGGAGGAAGTTAAAGCAGACAGAAGAAAGCCAGGCTTCGTGATGTCAGACATATTCTTTGAGTGAATTCCATGCGTACTTATTCTTTCTACTGTACAGAATGTAGCTATTCTCTTCACTTAATTCTGCTGAGGTGCTACAGGGCTTAATTTGTTCTAAAATGCATTCAGATTTTCTGATGGTATGGGAGAAAGGCATGTATTAAACTTGGTTTGAAAATGCATATAAAAAACCAGTCTTAACTGCCTTAAGACTGAGCAAAATCTGGGAGTGAGGTGGACCTGGATCTTAGATTCTAGTTAAATTGTGGCAATTTGGTCCACTGTATGCACAGACCTTCAGCACACTTGGCTAATTATACAAAATAATAAGAACAGCACCTTGTGTGTAATGCAGGGCAGACACCACAACCACACCACCCTCACTGTTTCCATCTTGGCGGATGCTGAGCCACATCATCAAATTATATTTGAGGTCTGACCAGACCCACCTAGCACAGGTAAATAGGTCTCATTAACACCTGGTTCTTAGGGAGAACCTGGTTCTCCATTTCCTCTAAGTCAAGCTTGTTGCCCTTCTACTCTTAAATATGACAGCTCTGTGGGATGAATTGTCCTTAGTGCTCGGTGATAGAATGAAGTTTGGAAAGAAAAGGAGATACAAAATCATGATTTCTTTGTAGTAAAATGTATTAGTAAGTACTAAAGGAGGTTTATTCTAAAGGGTTACAAAATACCTTTGGAGCATGTCCTCCATGTAACAAATCTCATGCTATGAATTAATTTGAAATTGCTAATTCTTTGCAGAAGTTGTCATTTAAGTCAAGTTACTAATTGCTATGGAAAGGCTTCTCTCTTCACTGGAATGAGTGATGCTACTGGGCATAGGTCTATCCTTAGCAGTCAGGGAGAGTTATCTTCTTCATGAACTGAATTAGATACAGAAGAGTGATCAGGCACTCCAATTAAAATGAATTCATTAAACTGAATCTCAGAATGAAGTAAATCATGGAAAAGCTTAGCTGAATAGTTGAGTTTGGATGCTTTCTAGTGTGTAAAAGACAATGGGTCACCTCAAGTGTAAAAGTTTCTCATGTCACCGGCTCAGTACCTTTAATCAAAATTATAGTGGGGTGAATGTTTCTTAGAACTTAATTTAGCAGTTCCATGGAGAGGGACCTTGGTGTCCTGGTGGACAGTAAGTTCTCCATGTGACAGCAATGTGCCCTTGTGCCCAGGAAGGCCAATGGGTTCCTTGAGTGCATAAAGAAGAGTGTGGACAGCAGATCAAGGGAGGTTCTTCTCCCCCTGTACTCTGCACTAGTGAGACCACATTTGGAGTATTGTGTTCAGTTCTGGTCTCCCCAGTCCAAGAGGGACAGAGAAATACTAGAGAGAGTCCAATGGAAACCTACAAAGATAATGAAGGGAGGACTGGAACATCTTTCTCATGAGAAAAGGCTGAGAGACCTGGGGCTGTTTAGCCCAGAAAAGACTGAGAGGAGATCTTATTAACGTTGACAAATATGTGAAGGGTGGGTGTCAAGTAGAACAGGCCAGTCTATTTTCAGTTGTGCCCTGTGATAGGACAAGAAGTAATGGTAGCAAGCTGAAACACAGGAAGTTCCACCTCAAGACGAGGAAAAACTTCTTCATTCTGAGAGTGACAAGAGGACTGGAACAGGCTGCCCAGAGAGCTTGTGGAGTCTGCTACTCTACACACTTTCAAGACCCACCTGGATATGTTCCTGTGTGTCCTGCCCTAGGTGTTCCTGCGTTGGCTGGGCAGTTTGACTCGATCTCCAGAGGTCCCTTCCAACCCCTACTATTCTATGATTCTATGATTCTCTTCACTCTCGTTTGACAAACATCTTGGCTGCTATTAGGAAAGGTAACTGTGGCAGTGATGTTCTGAAAATGCTATTATGGTCTAAATGCTTGTTGATTTTTCAGGTGTGTGGGATGGTAGGAAAACAGTAATTTCCACTAACCTAGATGTGAGAAGAGATTGTTATCTGGAACTGTTTACAGATTAACAAACCAGAAGTAAACATGGAAGCTGCTTGTGAGGTGCTATAGCTGTAACACAAAAATGCTACCTCCAGCCAAATCCCCAATGAGTACGTTTCATAATTAACACAGACAGGATTAGAAGCTAGATCTCACTCCCACTGAAACCAGCAAGACAATTAATACAAGATTAAGGCACTTAGCACACAAGCTGAAACTCAGTTCTCTACATAGCCAGGTGGAAGAGCTAAGTTTAAGTCCTTAATAAACCCTTATGGATTCTTATAAAATCAAAGTTGTTCATTTACCTCCTGTCAGTCCCAAAATCCTTAAGTCTCAAACAGAGAATAATTCTGACTCTCTTGGCTATAACAAAGCATAAATTTGTCAACAAAAGACTTGGATCCATGGAAGTCAGGAAATTTAGGTATCTCATGCTCATCATATAATTATTCAAGGTATGACAGTAGCAACATAATGCTGTTGAGGTACCTAAAGCCTCTCCAATGAGGCCCTGTGCTATAGCCCCACTGCTACCATGGAAGGGGAATGAGATATTTCATCAAAGAGCTGGTTATAAGGATATACTTTCTGTTATTGTACACATCTAGGACACATTCATCTTTGGAGTTTTAACACTGAAGTGTTAAAACAAACACTAGTTAGTTTACTAGTGACAGTTTCTCTGTTTTTAAGGGTAAAAAAGAGAAACATGAGGGCTCCAAAATAACTGTGCAGTAAGTTTGTAGTTGTTGCTTTGAACAAAGCCAGGAAGGAATGTTTTACTATGAACTGATCATTGTATGTCTTTGATGGGGAAGGAAATGAGAACAAAAAAGAAAACCTGTTTGATTTTTGGATTTTAGTTGAAAGGTCAGACACTGTTTGTCAATATTGGTTACAAAAAATATGTAGCCACTTGAACAGTATATCATTGTTCCTAGACAAAGACAAATAATATTTTTTTCTTTAGAACAGCATATTTTCTTCCAGAGTTGCTAAGTAATCAATACAAACACTTCTGCAATTCTGATGTTTTAAAATAGTAAGATCCTAAGCAGTTTGAACACAGACTTGAATTCTGAAGAACTGGTGTGTTACTGTCCCCCTACAGCACTAACAGTAAACTGAGATATAGTGCACAAATCAGCTCTCATTTATTAGTCCTGTTTGGGAAATTATGCTTATTATTAATAAAAGAAACAATAAACTAAACCAAATAGACTTCTGGTTTCATTTTACACAATAAAAATCCTTTGTGAGCTAGTGATAGTGTATTTTATAGGCACTGGGACAGCAGCAGGGGGACAGATGCTTCATCTGGAGGAAAGCTTTGAAAGATGCTATGATCAGCACTCTCTGGCTAGATGAGCTTTGATATTTTGCTGTATAAATCAAACAGTGAATGTGAGTTATACTTTCTGACAGAGAATTCATATTTGTGGTCCTAGGCACCACAAGAAGAGACATAATTTCTTTAGAAAGTACGCAATCATGCCTTTTGCAGAAATGGTCAGAAAACCTGAGCATCACAGCACGTCTTTACATAGTTGTTTTAAAGTGTGTTAAGTTTGAAAAATTTTGTTCATTCCTATGAATTGTTAGCCAGGTCTCCTAAGCAAGTGGAATATGTTTATGTGTATTTCTGATACATTCTGAACTCATATAATTTCAGGACAAAGCAGTGACAATCTTCTAGATATTGTCTCCACAAATCTTTTTTAAAGTTGTATTTTATGAGATACCAGCAATTCAATGACACGTGAAACAATCAGAAATCAGGTCCTATCTACTGCTCATAGAAATCCTCTTGGTTTTTAAGGCTCCTTCCAGTATTTACCTGTGTCTATGTCTATTTATATAATTAGCTTTATGAAACTTGTTTAAACTTCTCCATCCAAAGAGTCAGGAACTCTTTGCATTCCTGGAAATTGCAGGAACACATTAATATAAGATGTAGGGTGATATTCCCAGCTAGACACACATGGGTGAGTCCAGATGTAGGATCTAGACTGTTTAAATCTGCAAGCCCTTCTCAAAGTGTCTCGCTTAGCAAGTGCTTCAGTAGATTGCTGTTTGGTTCACTGAGTTGCAGTGATGGATGGCTGTCAGTAGGGCCCAGAGCAAGTTTGCTTACCAGCAGGGAGCAGAGGAACATGCAAAGGTTCTTTGGCCAACTCAGTTGCTGTTGGTCAGTGGGTCCCAGTCAAGCCTCTCAAAGCTTACATCCCAAGAGTTACATCTCATAGTGCAAAGGCAGATAAAATGAGAAGCAAACCTAAGATTCAGAGTGTCAGTCGAAACAATGATGTCTAGTACTTGTTTTTCCTAATTCCAGCTTTCAGCTAACAAGGAAAAAAGTAACATTGGGCTTTAATAACAACCAAATGGCACAATACTGTGCAAAATTTTAATCTTTATTCACTTTAAAGAAAAGATGAAACAAATGCGAAATCTAAACTAGCATGACTGAAACTTAACATTGGGGACAGTATTTTCATATGGAAAACAAACTTCAGTTAGGCTTGGCAGATCCAAGTGCTACAAGTAAATCTCACCTCCAAAACTTATGTCAAAGGGTTCATTGTAAATTAATGAATTAAAGGTACTTCATCTTTCTTTCTCTGTACTACACAGCTATTCTGAAATTCACAAGCTGTGAAAGCCAAGACGACCCACATAATTCACAGTCTGACTTCGTGCCATAGGGATCTACATAGACCCTCTCTCAGTCACTACTACTCCCAGGCTCAGCATTCTGTCTAAGTCAGTGAATAGATTAAGTGATGCACCAACCTTGATTTAAGTGAAATTCTGTCCCCACAGAAGCATATGGAAACTCTTCCCTACACCCTGCCTATCTAATTACTACCTAAGCATTTGGCTATGACAAACTTTCAGCAAATATGAATCAATACAGAGGAATCTGGTGATACTTGCTTTGCACTTCTCTCTGCTTGGAATCTGCAATGATGTTATTTGATGAAGTGATTGGTCTCTAGAGCTCTGTGTAATTCTTCTTTTCATTACATGTGACCAGAGATAGATTCAAAATGGCAAACACACACACTGTAATCTAGGCAATCAGCAGTGCTGCTACAGATACTAAAACACAAATCAGGAAATTTACTAGGCTGCAGTATCAGTTAATTTGCTAACTGGAAGAAATCAGAATTTCCAGTAGACCTCACGGCAGAACAAATCCTTTTTTCAAAGTGCAAGAATAAACAATAGCAGATGAATATGAGTTGTAGTGGGTTTATGTTAAATATTATCCATACTACCAGTATTCTTCACATTCAGTGGTAGAAAAACTGTTATCTGTATCTGCTCATCATCCATGGACTGTTTCTAAGAAATCCACAAAACAGTCAAGAAATAATATCTACTCTCAGTATGTTGTATTGACTCAACTAAAGCACCTTCTTTGAATAAAATCAGATTTACAAACTGAAAAAGGTTAGGAACTGTTGTTTAAGGAGTATGTTGTCCTCTTCCCTGCATTAATATATTAATAGGGCAGTTAACACCTGAAGGAGACGACAAGCTGAGACAAATGGAAGACAAACTGATGTAGATCTAATAAAGAAACTTCAAAAAGACCTGCATAAAAGGCTAGATAAATAAATTTAAAATAAAATAAAATAGCATTTGTCCTAAGAATATTTCAATGAAATTAAATTTCATTCACTTTTTTTCCATAAAGACTGGTACTGCCTGAATACATATCTGATTTATCAATCTGGTGAAATATTTGGAATTACTTATGCTAAAAGTCACAAATGTATAACATGCTTTCACAGCTGCTGGCACAGGGGCAATAGACTCTAAACTAGTGAATCCCCTGTATGGTGTTGGAAGTGTTAGATTTAATTATATTATTTCCCATGCTTTGTCACCTTAGTGACTTTAGTAGGTGGGAATTTCTATGTTTGGAAATGTAGATTATAACCTTCAATTAGGAGGATAATAGATTAGCACTAAGGGTGCCCATCCATTGCACAGAGCAATAGAATTGGCAAGTATAACTTCTAAATCTGCAAAGAAGGTGCTTTTTGACTCCAAGGGCTGTTTCACTTCTCTTTTTCCATGTGTTGCTTACACTCATAATCCTGTTTGAAGCAATTTCTATTGTTTTGCACAACATCTCACATTTCACCCCAGTTCATGACCTGGAAAGCTACCTAGACCTTGATGCTATACATCTTGTATTTTAGTTGCTCCCATACCACAAGAGGAAAATATAACTGAACATGAAGCTCCCGTGTGATGTATGTGCTTGTCAGGCAGACAAAAAAACCAAAACTTGCTTCCAGTCAGCTGAGACTGAGTTAATGACCCTTCAGTTTTATTTTCTGGAAATTTTTTTTTGTCTTCTTGTTGCCAACACTCCTTGTCAAACCTGACCAGAACTTGTGAATAGCTTTTAGCGGGCACATTTGCTATTCACCACAAACTTCACCACAAGTCTGTGCAGTCAAAATCTTTATGGTAAAGCCTTTGGTATTTCTACTTTTGCTGAGAATTTTAGTATGAAACTGTTTTCAGAGTAATTAACTAAATTATGCCTGAAAACTCTTATAAACCACACCCTATTAATATATTTTTTCTTCAGAATCAGAACCCAAGATTTCTTAGAACACATGCAACCCAGTGTGTGATGCAAACTGCAGATTTGCCATGCTCCTGGAAACAGATGTGTGTATGGTTTGGGCTGCCAACATTGCTCTTTTGCTGGAAACAGGTTGTCAAAAGGCTTATACATGGATGGTGAAACTCAACTGGGATATAAACACTTCATATAACTTCTGTGGCTCTATTCAGCAGGACAGATTTTATCTACAATTAGAAACAATGGATATAATTAATTTTCTGATTGACCTTTAAATTTAGATTCTGCACTTGCTTCTAACTCAGATTTCTTCAGATTACTCACTCTGAAATGTATCATTTGTTGACTTTTCACAATACATAGTTCAGTATTTTTTCTTCCTAATGATGGCCTAAACCATTACATCAGTACAGAGATCTGGATTACACATTAGATAACTTTGATCCTAGTTTCACCCATGAGAAAAAAATAAAATTGCAATTATTATGTGGTCCATAAAACTAGCATTGCCTTGTTCTTGAAATCCCCATCTTGGATTCCCATATTCCTCATTGCTCAGAAAGTCAGACGATAAGCACAGATACATTCCTTCGCATCTAGGGCCAACTATGCCCTTGTCTGAGGTCTCAGTGTGAATTAAAGTTGAATTAATGGTTGCCCTAACTTAGTGTTGGCAAACAATCATTTCTCCTCCCTCCTCATGAAAGCCAGTCCTTGTGGACTTCTGAAATACATAGTAGGTCCCATCTGTTTCATCTGTTTGTTCATGCCCATACTTATTAAGCCTGTTGGAAAGGCTGCTCTGAGCCTGGCATCATTTGTAGGGATGGCTCATGCTGGGGCCTGTCTGGAGTCTCACTGAGTGATCCCATAAAGCCATGATCTGAAGTAATGGTGCTGGATCCAGGCTTTGAAATGGACCCAAGCACCGCATTAAACCTGGCTACTAACCAGATGTGGATTTAGCCCATCTAGCTGCACCCTTGTGAGAGGTTTTTAAGGCAAAGAGCGTAAGGAGGATCTCCACAGTGAATGGCATATCACAGAATAACACATCTGCTGTATTGTAGGCTGAGGTGGAAGGAGAAATTGTGGCAGCACTTTGCAGACAGGTTAGGTCACAGCCTGCACTTCTTGCACTGTCAGCTCCCCATTCCAGAGAACTGGACATACTTGTATTTCAGAGCACCTTAACTCACTGCCTGTGAGAGCATTTGTATGTTGACTCTCACAGGAATGCGACACTATAAAGTGGTTTCCATTTCCCTCTCAAATCTGACTTACTCTTTAAATCCACACCATGCTCAGAGTCCCAGGCTCTGATCTTGAACACTAGCTTAATGTTCCCAGGGAACTAGAGCACAGCTGATCTGAATGGCATTTTAGAGAGAGGTAGTGATCCTTATGTTGAAACTGAAACCTGCCTGTGTGTTAGGTTGTCTGAATAAACATAGGTTTTGCTATTAACCATAGTGCTGTTTATTGGAGGCAACTCACAAAATATATTACAGAATCATAGAATCACCTAGGTTGGAAAAGACCCATGGAATCATCGTGTCCAACCCTTCACCCTACTCTACAAGTTCACCTCTAGACCATATCCCCCAACACTACATCTAAGCAATTCTTAAACACTTCCAGGGATGGCAATTCAACCACCTCCCTGGGCAGCCTATTCCAATATCCCACCACTCTTTCTGTGAAGAATTTTTTCCTAGTGTCTAGTCTAAACCTACCTTGTTTCAGCTTGAAGCCATTCCCTCTGGTTCTATCACTAATTACCTGAGAGAAGAGACCACCACCAACCTCTCTACAATGTCCTTTCAGGTAGTTGTAGAGAGTGAGGAGGTCTCCCCTCAGCCTCCTCTTCCTCAAACTAAACAGACCTAGCTCCTTCAAACATTCCTCATATGATTTATTCTCCAGTCCCTTGACCAGCTTCATTGCCCTCCTCTACACCCGCTCCAGCACCTTGATATCCTTCTTGTACTGAGGTGCCCAGAACTGGACACAGTACTCAAGGTGTGGCCTCACCAGTGCTGAGTGCAGGGCGACAATCACATCCCTACTTCTGCTGGTCACACCATTTCTGATACAGGCCAGGATGCTGCTGGCCTTCTTTGCCACCTGGGCACACTGATGGTTCATATTCATTCGCTTGTCAGTTAGAACCTGTACATCCTTTTCTTCCAGACAGCTCTCCAGCCACACTTCCCCAGGCCTGTAGCAATGCATGGGGTTGTTGCGGCCCAAGTGCAGGACCCGGCACTTGACCTTGTTGAAACTCATACCATTAACTCATACCATATTAGAGGCCATTATCTTTGCATGCAGAAACATCTACACATATCTTCCTGCAGCAAGTACCTCACTATCTATTAAATGTCATTCTTAAAAAATTGAGTTGAAAGTTCATCAAAAGGCAAGCTTAAGAATAGCAGAAGTAGGCATTTAACAAGTTTCCACGTGCATTTTTGCCTTTGCACCTCCACCTGGATAATTCGTATTCCACTCCTTGCTATCTTTGAAACAAAAGCTGCCAGCCACATCTAATTGTCTCATAGTTATGCGATACACTACAGCCACATGGGGATTAAGATGAAAATAGTCAACTCCCTTATATTTATGACAGAAACCCATGCAATGTGAAACTTTTGAGAAATCCTGTAGCATGACAGAGCCATGTAGTAGATCAGCACAAGCTTAATTTTGATTATGTAAATAAGCAAATATTTATGTAAATAAACATTAGTAAACCTTGTGATACCATGAATTACCTGGCAGAATTAAATTTTACTTTTCCTAAAATAGATTATTTTAAAAAAAATTCTTATTCTAAAAGTAGGGAGCAATAGAATTGTGATGGCAACTAAGTATAATCTAAATGCATGAGGAGTAAAATGTGAAAATACCATCAGCAAAGCATTGTAACTAATGTACTGATGCTGCATGATCTATCTTGTTAGGTCTTTCTCCATTGTATTTTCTGTTGTCCAGATGATTGGCAATAATATTCAACAGACAGAGCAATTGGTACCAGTGTGGTGTTTCACGTTGTGAAAGACTGTTTCAAGCCCAAAATTAAAAAAAAATATATAAAATAAAAGATACACTAACAGTTTCAGTCAACCAAAGTTGCTGAAGTACCCATTACTGGCTTCTCCCCTGTAACGAGACCTATATACTAGCAATACAAACTAAAGCAAGAAGTATAAGGGAAAATATCTTTCTGTTTCATTTCTATGGCTCAGGCCATAATGACTAATTTCTGAAGCAAAATCCATCAAAAGTGATGTTGAAAATTAAAATTAAAAAAAAAAAAGTAGGCAGGATATGTGTTGATTGAGTCTCTATTCTCTTATATGTTTGGCTTCTAGTTAAAAGCAACGCTCAATGCTTACGACTAAACATCTGTGGCATTTGGACCACCTCTTCGCAGAGATGCCTGGCTCATAATTGTGCCTTGGTCCCTGTTTCTCACTGTGAAAAGGACATTGTGCGCTGGGAAATGCACGTCATAGATTTAATGAGATAATGAACCTTTCTTTCTATTTTGGAAAGGTAAAATGGAGCAGAAGCTCCAGAGTTTAAAACAATCTTTCTTACACACTACAAGCAACCAATAATCTGTGCCAGTTGTCATTTTCTTTCAGTTTATAGTTCTATTGTCTGGCTTAAGGTGAAAGCCTTACACACAGAAATTGACCCAAGGACCACAAAATGGACTGGCTATGCTGCTTACTGCCAGGACACATGTTCTGAAGAATTAAAAATATCTGGGCTTTAAGTGGTGCAGGAGACACTAGTTGTAAAACAGGTTGTCTGGGTACCTTCAGGGCTTCCTCTTCTTCACCTTGTCCCTCTACCCCATCCTCCTTCAAGCTGTATGTATCTGTCTTTCTCCCTCCCAGATGCAGCTGGGTGAAGCCCCTTCCCAGCCTCTCCTCAGAGCTGTCCCAGCCAATGTCAATTTGCTGTTTCCATCAGGACATCATGTGATGAACTTGTTCCTTTACCTTCTCTACTTCACCATGGAAAATCTGAAGTGTGAGCCATTTCTTGTTATTAACTATATTCCAAAATTATTTTCTGGATGACTATTCAAGGCTAATGAAGTCAAACTTCTTGTAATCAGGTCATTGCAATGTTTACCTTGAAAATATTACTAGTCTGAACCTGTGATATTTTCTGTAGGCTACAAAGTTTTCTTGAGCATATTCCTTGCACTGTATTTCTCTGCTTTTTTTTCTCTCGGACACAGATACAAACCTTTGGATTCAAATATGAAGATTCTGAGAAGTATTTAAATAATTAGTTATTAGGCACCCTAAGAGTGAACATGAAAGCAACCACAAAAAAAAAAAAAAAAAAAGACACTGAGAAGCCAGCACTCTGTTGTAATCCTTTGCCATCAATGTGTTGATTAAAGAAAACGTTAAACTGTAGGGTATCAGCCAAGCCTGCAGAGGATCTACTGGTATAATGACTGAAATAAAAAAAATCTTATAAAAAACTCAATCTAATTACACTTTGCTTGCATCTTTCCTGAATAACAAATACAAAGGGAAATTCATCTTTGTTGTGGTTCAGATTTCCTCATCCTGCTCAAATCTGCTCTTAATTTAGAAATATGCTGGTTTCTGCTTTCACATTTTTGTTAAATGTTGCTTAGCCTTCCTGGATCTAAAGGAAGCCTTGGGATTGGCCATGAAAACAATGTTTTTTGGAACAAAGCGCTGGAGCCACTGGGATACAGAGTACCAAATTCAGACAGGAAAACAATCCAAGGGCATGCTGGACCTCATGTATAAATCAGAAAGTGATGCTGTGTGAGAGAGCTGCTGTGCCCAGGAAGAGGAAATATGGAGCCTCCTTTTCACCTATGTTCCTTCAGTCTTTTTTATTTCCTGTGTCCCTCAGACTTTTCCTCCTCATGGAAGACTTATGGGCATTTATGTTTCTTTCAGTCTTTACCATTTCTACTATTTTTTTTTTTTTTCCATTCCTCTTTCCTCTGACATTCATCCCCTTTTACACTCTCCTTCCATCTGTACATGTTATCTCTCTTTCCTTCCTTATTCTGTCTCTTTGCTGCTTCTCCTTCAATCCCACATGTGAGTTTAGAACAGAGCTCTGGCCATGCTCCTCGGTTTCCCTGTGGTCTCTCCATGATATTTCTTTCATTTCTCTCCATTCTCTGTTCCACCCTTTCTTTTTATTTTCTCTCTTTTTTTTTTTTTTTAATCAGTCTTTTTTTAAATTGTATATTCTTTTTCTTCCACTTTAGAACCTTATCTTTCATATATTTTGTCTTGAAATATATTTATTGAAACCTACATAAAGCAGCAACAATACAATTCAGACTCCTGGGATAACAGCAAGAGATGGGCTAGAGAACAAGCTTCCTCCTTCAACACCAAGCATTCAATGCAAAGAAATACACTACAGACTGAGAGAAGCTCACCTACCATCTGCAGAGCATGAAAGATGTAATGTGTGCAGACACTGCTCCATCATATGGTTTTGAGCAGAAAGCGGGACTGTTGAGTGGGAATTAACCAAACATACTCATCTGTTGGGAGGTTACAGTATTTCTCAAATACTTCTTAGATGAGACTCACACTGATTCCCACTTGGTTGGAGCACAATGTTCTGTCACTCTGAGTATGGATTTGTTGGACTAAGAAGCAAGAAGTTAGGGTTTGTCATTGATGACACAGAGCAGGAGGTTTCAGTGGATAACAGCCCATTAGGGTAAAAAGTCTGAGCTATGGAGCAATATCCTGTAATTTACAGTATCTGTCACTGTGGTTTTGCTTGTGTTCTTTGTTCTGGGTCTTGGTCCCAGAGCTGTGGGTCCAGGACAACTACCTGGGGACCTACACATCAACAGAGCTAGAGCTGCCCTTCAGGTAGTGGTCAAAGTGGGGTTTGGCATGCATCAGCCATATATGAAATGACTGGTAAAAGACAAACATATGCTAGGGCATTAACTTAGATTTTGGGGTGTTTACATACAGTCCCATGGCAGGCTTGTGCAAAACAGATGCAAACTAGTATAAATACCCCTACACAAATTGCATTTTTCTTCATGTTCTGTGTACATAAACTGCTAAATCCATCAGTTCATCAAGCTCTTAGGTGTTTATAATGAAAATGTAGCTTTTCTTTGCCTCATACAGGGATAGCAAGGTACCCAAACACTGTAAAATGAAACTCAAATGTAGCATGGAAAATTAATGTTCGGAAAATTGACTTCTTCAAACAAATATAATTTAAAAAAAAAGAAAAAAAACCCCAAACAAACAACAAACAAAACACACACACACAAAACTCAACAAAAACAAAAAACTTGGGGGAAGAGCAAGAATGCTGCTACCTTTCATGATATCTAATTAAGTGCTGTCAAAATGCCACTTTTCAGTGTTGAAACTTCATCAATAAAAGAAAATAATAATATTAAAGGAAAATAACTTTCAACACAATAACCACTAAACCAAAAAATACTTTTATAAGTGAAATTTCATGGAAACCCTCAATGACATGAAATCAGTCAGTCACGGTTTAGTGAGGATTTCTCAATGAACACTTCATTCACTACTTTTTGTCTTTTTTTTCCTGAGTGAATACTTAGAATAGATACGGCCATCTCTATGGATGTTCTTCAGGTACTGAGTGGGCTTCATAATTCATATCTTTATAAACTTTTATTTGTGGTGTAATACAGATCCACAGCCTTCCACCTACAATTGCATAGACCATGTTAATCTTTTATAAGTGATTTTCTTTATAAATTACCCATTTAGTCAAGAACGGATTCCATATGCATTCAAAGAAGGATTCTGTATTTGATAAGAAGAAAGCAATGCTATGAATTGAATTGATGTCATGAGTAAAGGGAGTGTCTAGGGAAAGGATGCCTCAGATGACTTTATTTTATGGAAAAGACTGTCTACATGCAGAGTGGAATCTCATCTCACTGTTTTTTGCTCCAATAGGCTTTGTATTCCAGCAGTGACATTAGTCAGAGGACAAAGTTTATAATGAAATAGGGAAGGTGAACATAGGAAAGACAAAATACTTCATATATTTCTATTGCTAACCTAGATGAAAACCAGACTTCTCTCCCTGTCACCCTCCTCATTGCATTGGATGTTCTTGAGAAACTTGTTTTTCTGAATGCTTTTCACATGAGCTTTTGTTTAAATAAAAAAATAACGTATTATTTATGCATTTTAAACAAAGAGCATATTTTCACTTATAAACCGAAATGAAACAATTACATGGGACCGAGTGCAGTTTGTATCAGTAATTTACTATAATCATTCTAATGTTTCAGACATCAGTAAACTTGGTTGCTATTTAATGTCAAAATAATTACTCCAACATCACATTAAATTGCCACCCTAAAAAGAATAAAAGTAATTAACCTTTCACTTTCTGAATTAAAGACTGTTTCACACTAGTTTCTATAAACTAGTTAGATATTATCCTAGTGTAAATATTTAAAAGACACAACTAAAATATCTTTGCTATGGAAGATTTCTTAACCTCTATTAATCCATCTTTTATTACTACTGTAAAAGGAAATTATTAATTATATCTATCAAATATTGGATACACTAAAATGTCTTTAATTATGAAATATATATTTTTTTAATCCTTCCATCTTTCTAGGAATGCCTGTTTTCTTCATGGGCTTATTGTACTTACAAAGGGCCAAAACCAGTTCCAAATTAGAAATATACAATGTATTCCTTGATTTATATGCAGTGAGTATTTAGTTTAAGTCTTGTCCCTTATGCTTATCTGAACTGATGGGTTTTTTTTCCTCTCATCTGAAATTACATTAGCAAGAAAATTCATCATTCTAAGCAATCATCTACGTCCCAGTTCTGCAAAATGAGTATCTGGAAGCTAGGCATTTTGTTAGACTGAGAGAAGGCTGAGAATTGAGTGATTTTGGTAAAACTAGAACTATGAAGTTGGCCTGCTTCTAGGGCTGGGAACAGGATGAGAAAGTTATTCAAAGTGTTGACAAAACATGGAACATTTCTCACTGTGTGGCCTCTTGACTAATGGAAGTTTCAACAGGCTGGACAAATCATTGAACACATACACATTTTTAAAATTTAATAGTTTTCTACTTACAACTTTATAAAAGCTCTAAATAAATCTGTTCAGCAATAGCTGGAACTAGAACAAATGTTGGTCAATGAGAAGCAGAATGTAAGTTTCAGTAAGAACAGAATTAAAATTGAAACTAAACTGTTGCACATGGAATAGGATAAAAACTAGAACTAATTAATTACTGTGGAACTAAACACTAGTACTGTACTGTGAGCCTAAGGGCCTATCCACATGGATTCCTTTTTGGTATCAAGGCTGTACTTGGTTCCAATTAGAAGGGCCAAATTTCATCTGAGTTTAAGTGTCCAATGGATATATGGGAGATAGAGGAACCCAAGGTGAATTTTGAAGGCTTTCAAGTGTGTTCCAGTTGGGGATCTGGTCTCTAACTGCAACTATAAGAACTCAGTACAGCTTATAACCAAGTGATGTAATGCCTGGAAATTGAAATGAACTATAAATGTAATGACACAGATAAGTGTTTAAGGCTACTTACTACATAAACAACTGGTGGCTAGTCCAAATTTGCCTCCCCACACACCCTTCCAGATTAAATGGGCTGGCATTTCAAACTATGTACATGGCAAAATATTTGACTGCCTAGATTTATGTTGTCTCCAAAGGCCAAAGTGATGGAATTAGATGCTTCTTACAAAATGTTGCTATTAACCACACTGTGCTCATCTAATGAGGTGCTCAGTATTCTGAAGGTTTTCCTCTCTCTCCTCATTGTTTCCAGTCAGGTCGAACGTTGCCCAGCAGCTCATGCTCTGAGGATAAAAGGTTTGATCTCCATGTAAGCCACATTACACTTTGTTGAGAAGAGGCAAGAAATCAAGCTGAAGCTATATGGCGATAGTAGCAGCAAATGATCTGGCCTCGAAATCATGATTTTGAGAAAGCAATGGTATAAATAAGGCCTGAACAACTTTACAAAAAGATTCAGTCACGGGGGAAAGGAAGATGACAGACACAATGTGAGGTCATGAAGTTTCCTGTAAACTCAACGCTGTGGTGAAGTCACCACTGTGTGTACCTGCTTCCAAACATGCCTAGCTGTGGTGCAGAAGAAAACCCATTAGTATTGTTTGATAGCATACTGATCTTTAATCTATAAAGAAGATTAAATTCAAAGTTTAACAATATAAAAGAATAACAAATACTTTTTAAAACAAAAATAAATGATAACACACAGTTGCATCTTGGTTCTTCCTGCTGCCAAAGCTTAGAGTACACAGTTTCTGGGGTACAATTTCATGGCATACAGTGTTTCCTATCACTTCAGCATATGTTGAAATTGAAATATTTTTATTTGCAATAAAAGCTTTTCCAGGTACAAGCTCAAGCCAGGGTAATATTATGATTACCTAGTCACATCTCAGATTCCACAAGTTATTTAAACAAACCAGAATGAAATCACTGTTTGCTGCAACATTCCTGCCTTTTCATGTCAGCTTCTGGATGCCAGTAGTCCATCTACCACTGCATCGATCAACTCAGCTGCTTGTAACTCACAGTTGTTCAAGAACTGAAACTTTTTTACTTGGCTCTCCTAATCTACATTCACATCCGAAAGTTCTTTTTCCCCTCAGGCACACACTAAGAAGCTTTTTTTTGG
>JANIJG010013765.1:117863-143739 GCA_024611175.1 Megaceryle torquata
AAGGAAAGGAAAGGAAAGGAAAGGAAAGGAAAGGAAAGGAAAGGAAAGGAAAGGAAAGGAAAGGAAAGGAAGAAAGGAAGAAAGGAAGAAAGGAAGAAAAGAAAGGAAAGAAAGGAAGAAAGAAATCATTAAAAAGTATATTCTCTGGAGCAAAGAGCTATCTGGTAAGTAAGGCTCGGACACTTCAACCATACAAATAAATTGTGTGTTGTGATTTCAACGGAGCCATGTAACTTTGAAAGTCACAGAAGCACATTTGCCCAGAGAAGAGCAGGCAGAGCCCAAGCAGTTCCTGTGCAGAAGGCATATCCAGCCATGTTAGCATGCCAACTTGCCTGAACCAAGCAACTACATCTCTGAGCAACCTACTGAGCTCAGCACTACATCTTGCTAGCAAGAATACTTGGCCTGTGGACTAGAAATGGATAAAGACAGGCAAAAAGTGGTCTGAGACTCTCCATGCAGACCTACCTTGAATAATATGAGCTTTATCCATTTCATCTTGGGATTGTGTTACTGTCATAAGGCAGAAGCCTGAATCCTGCTCCAAACATGACTTATGAGCTGACAGAGGTCTCATAGAAAATGCGGGCAGTAATACCTCAGTGTATAACAACGCAGGGCAATATGGAGACACGACAATTTGACATTTTTTCTTTCTCTGTCCTTTTTTGGATAGATAATAATGTTAATATAAAACTTGATTTAGGAGCTCAACCTGAATTTTTCATGTTAGTTATGAATGTATTCTTGAAGCATCTGGAAGAAACAAAAATGTATGCTTTAGGTAGTTTCCACTGCTGTGCAGGGAGCTGCTGAATGTACATACGCTATGGATTTGGAGATCAAAATCATGACTTAGCTTGCTATTTATGAAGTACAGTTAGGTAGGGGAAAGTATCAACTTCTAAATTCACAAAAATCATGGGGAAAAAAAAATCCATAAAGTCTGTCTCTGATAATTTTCTCTAAGAAAAATTTCTAAATGTGCATTGCATAAAGCTGCAGTAGCAGCAGACAGCAATAGAAGTCTTTTCACAGAAATCTCACTGTTACAACAAACACAAATAGTTGCTGTGAAACATTCTAAATTATAACTCTACTACTTAAAGTAAAATGACACTCCACAAAATCCTCTCAAGTCAAACACAGAGAAAATATTCTGTTTCTCCCAATTATAATTTTTGCTGCTGTGTGGGCAATCACACAGCAATTTACCTCACAGTGAAATCTCTGTTCTTTGCAGGTGTTGTTAACACAGAATAATTCTCTGGAGGCTTCATGCTGGGTCTTAATTTTCAACAATCTTGTGGAAGAAATGGCAAGAGCTTTAATGAATAATTCACTCTTACTGGACTAAATACAGAAAGGGAAAGACTAGTCTCTTATGGGAGCCTTATGCTTCTCACTATGGTTTATGTGCTTCAGTTTCTTCTGCAGCTGCTTGTCCTGTGTGGATTTGACAGCTTACATAAATAATAATTTGTTGTTAAAGGATTGAAGTTGAAACCGCATGGAGTTAACATACAGGTTCAGAGATATAGCAGAGACTTAAGAGTTTGCTTTAAGGATAGTTTTACCCAGACTAACCCTTAGAACAGCAAATCCATACCACAAATGACTGGAAAATACAAACAGCTCATTTCAGCTATAATTTAAAGGTAATCAAAGAATTGTCATTATACACTATATAACTCCTATATACATGTGTCTCTCTGTAAATATATCTACCTTTAGAAGTAAGGATGGATTTTTGGAGTTAAATCTGTGGGGCAGTTGTCTATAAACCTAAAATATGCACCCAAGTGCCTTGGAGCTCCCTTGTTAGTTGATAATAATCTATTACTGTCAATCTTTAACAGCACACCTGAAGTCATCACTAGAAAAGTATTTTGTTCATTTCTGTAAAAATGTGAATACAATAGATAAGATTAATCACTTTTGAAGGGTGATTACATCAATCTTCCTGCAAGAGAAGAAACAGTCTTGAGTCAGTCACCCAAGTAATCAAAAATCATGACAAGTTCCAATTAGTGAATATAAAGCACTGCACACAAATACAATGGCCACTGAAATACTTCTGAAGATTATAAACAAATTTTGATCTGCCAAAATCTGAATTATGAGAACTATTCAGGCTTCTTTTGCAGGTCTGACTTCATTAAAATATAATGGTATACTGGAGAAAAAAATTTAACAAAGTTTGTCACTGCTACTGGTTATCCTGGGAGAGCAGGCAGTACAAGGGAAATATTTTTTCTTGGACTTCTATTCTATGCACACATACATGTACAGTTCATGAGTTTATTTCTGTTTATCCGTATAAATCATAACTTTGTGTTTGTCTAGATTCTCTGAGGGCCATCTTTTTTTTTTTTTTTTTTTTTTTTGGAGGACTTCCTGACATCTTCCTGAGCCCAATTCCAGCAAAAAAAAAAAAGCCCTTCTGAAGATGAGCCTGGAAACTGAAATTTGTAACTCAGCTGGAGATAAAAAATCATGGCCTTCATAGAGGCAGTGGTTTTATAGCCTATTGTACATTTTCCCTCACTGCCCCTCCTGTAAACCTCTCACAAGCAGTAATTACCTACCTCTTAGTCTCTATTCTAGAGAAGTTGAGGAAATTAACATCTCTGCTTGTTAACATCCCTCAGCTATTACCCGTTTTCTTTTATTGTATTTCTTCTCTGAAATATTCTTACCAATTAAAAGAACTGAGTTAAACTTGCAGCCAAATTCTCTTTTATCTATGGTTACCCAAACTTCAGAAACAATAAAGTAGAATAGAACAGCTGTTAGCTGGAGGGGAGCTACATATCATTTGCATTATAGCCCCAGATCTCTATGTCTTACAGGGAAGAAGTATTATTCCTGAAGGAGGGAAGAGATTTCAGTTCTCCACATATATTTAACTTTTATATTTATTTTATATTTAACAGTTCTTGTAAACAAGAAAACAAAAATCAGAACATCACAGTATGACACAGTCATGTGAAATTACAAATTTTTGGTTACCACTTCTTAGGTTTTTTCCTCCATGAGAGTTTGAAAGACTGGCATTTCTTGCAGTTAACAGCTTAGAGATGTCACTGTGATAACAGGCAGGCATGAACCAGCTAGAACATAATCATCTTTCAGATGCCACTGAATGGCTTGAGAAGGTCTGAGGACCTTATGCGCCTTTTTTAAACATTCTTTTGAAGACTCCTACCATTGACTGGGAATTGGAAAAAGGTCTGAAAACTCAGATAATAAAGAAGTGTTGTTCCTTTGCTGCCTAACTGGACATGAGACAGGTGATGTTTTTACTAGGTAGTCACTGCCTACACAATGTCTACACCTGTTTTAGAGGCCAAAGGTATTTCAGTGTGTTGAGAAGAACCTGAAATTCTGAGCAGTTAGGTTCAGCCTGTGCACACTTTAAATCACACTTGCCACCTTATGTTTAACATGACCTGCAATATAGACTTGTGGGTCCAGTTCCACTGTAAGAAACGCAGAGGAAAGAGTCTCAGGATTAGAAAGGGTCCCCAAAGAGTCCAGAAGATAAAAGCAACTGGATCTAAAGGTTATACACTTCTGCTGTACATGCCGTATTTCTTGACTACCTATCTTGGAGATATACAGCTGGTATTTCTGACTGCAGTAACACTTTCAACAACAGTTTATTAAATGGATGTATTTTGGAATCCAGTTTTCCATAGTATGACAGGCATCTGAATCTGCACATTATCACTCTGAGAGTCTTAAAAATTAACAAGCAATATTACTTAGGGAGTCAAAATGCAGTCCCTTTTAGTAGACATTTATTACTCCCAGTTCACTTGTATTTTCATCATGCTGTTAGGTTTTCTCTCGGGAGATGGGTATGAAATAACCATATTTAATTACTTCCATTTGAATGTCCATTAAAAAGGAAAAACTATTACAAAAAATGTATGCTGTTGCAATTATGGAAGTGACCTCAGAAATAAGGTGCATAATTCTGGTCTCCTGCTGGAAAAATATAACTATTGGGACTTCCTAGTGGGGATGTTTTCTACATTACTTAATTAATCTAAGCAGCCTGCTCCTTGGAAATGCACACGAAAAATAGTCTTTTCTACAAACTTATGCTGATTTTATCTGTTCTGAATATCCTTTACTGAGACTTTTACCATTGAAGGCATCAGCTGAAAATCCAAAAAGCATTCACTCAGCTAAAGCCAAAACCCCCTCTGTATTCAGATACTAAGAACCAATGATCATTAAAGCAAAAGGATGAAGAACATTCAGAGCTGAGTTAGAAATTTGTCAGCCCATCAGCATACATTTATCTGAGAACTATTTTCACTGGGTCCTTGCCCACAGAATGGTACCAGGTTTTCAGAGAGAAGAGCAGAACCTTCATGCTGGTCTGTGGTTCTTACACTGTTATAACATGGGATGGGCAGAGATGTAAGACCAGCAGTCCTTAAACGATACCTTTCAGTCCTTCAAAGTGTTACATACATGTTGGATTTTTTCAAATGAACCTTTGAAACACTGTGCATTTTTAAAAATCCAAATTCAGATGGTACAAAGCAATCCCAACCTGCACCACAAAAATGGGGAGCCCCCCAGATGCTGCGACTTTGAGTCTCTTTATCCTGAAAATGAAAGCAGTGGCAGAACAACCTATTACAAAGATAAGTAACACAAGAACACAAAGCATATTGTTGGGTGATATAAGATGATCTGGAAAAGGAGATGGGGAAGGGAGGAGCAAAAAGGAGGCAGAAGATCAAACTACATTGCAAGCAGTCAGGTGAAGTATCAGAATCTTTACTGATGCTTTATTTTGCTTATAAAAATACCTACAAGCACTGAATTTTAATTAGGAGACAAGTTTTCATCAATTTATCTAATTATTTTTTCTCCCTCCCATAACCAGCAAATAGGAGAATCAGAAACTATTTCCAACACAGAAAGGAGCTGGGATTAAGGGGAGGCAGGCAGTCTATTTCTTGGAACATTAACTATATGATGAATTTTAACTCAGAATTTTACAACAGTGATTAAAAGAGGTTTACAAAATGGAAATCCTGGAAGTAACTGAAGTGCAACAGGAGTCATCAAGACCCACTAAAGCATTACATGGATACTATGGAATGAACCCATCCTTGGAAACCTAGCATCACAAAAATCTATCTCTCTGTCATATTTAAATTGTGAATGGCAGTTTTGTTACCTTCCCGGACACTTCCACTAAAAGTGACAGATTTCCTCTGCAAATACCATTTAAAATTTCACTAGCTCATCCTTTGCTAAATAAAAAAGCCACAAAATGGCTAATACAAAAGTATAAATACAGCCTTAGAATTGCTCAGTATGAAACTTTTACAAGCTATGATACCATGCAAGAATGAAACACCCTTGGTTCCTGCTGAAGGAAGTGGGCATACTACAACAGACTGAAGGGTCAGGCCAAATAATTAGACACTATGAATTTGATTTAATTTTAAAATGAAGGACAATTACTAACTGACCATTACACAGCTCACTTCTCCAGGATTGACAGAAAGTTCTCTGTAACTTCAGCAGGTTTCCAAAACAACTTTGCACAGTGACATCTATTTGGAATGGATCCCTCAAGCCAAATATAATACTGTGTAGTTCATTAAACCACAGTAAAATAATGTTCAAATGATGATGAGCTTGACTTCATCCCACAAAAAGCAGGGCAATTCAGAGTTAATCATGCTACCCTTAATTTGCAATTTACAGTAAGCGCTGAGTAAATGAACACATACTGCTTGGTATCAAGGATCCTGCAATGACAGAAGCACAACGGAGTAAATTAAAGATGGAGATGAATGCAATTATGGTTCTATGGTGCCTGCCAGGAAGGATGCAATGCAGCTGACCCCATGTAAAACAGTTTACAGCCTGCGGTTTGATTACAAAGTGCCTTGTGTCATTTTACAGCAAGGAGATACAATTACATGATAGCACTCCATTATGCATTAGGAGGACAGTTTCCTCACTGGACCGCTACACTGTATGCTACTTTCATTGTGTACAGTGTAGTCTGTTTCCCTTGTGTGCTGTACATCCTGCGTTTGGTCAGGAACCCAGTTAGGAGTATCCTGCAGCCATGTCAAGGCCTGGATTTCCTTGTATTGGTTGTGGAGTTTAATGTTAATCAGTTCAGAGTCAGCCACTTGGTGCTACAGGCAGTATCTGATAGGGCTCAGGCTTACTGAACAAGGAACTTGAGAGGAAACAAAGAGATAAAAATCATATCATACCCCTCCAGCAGTTGGGCTTCGTCTGCAAAAAAACATGACCCCATTTTATCCACAGGCTGACATGACATGGACTGTTCCAAGACTGAGCAGCTTTACACAATTATAGGAGCATGTGTGTCCTCTTTCTAGAGAAGGTAATAAAATCTCATTTGTTGACAACACAGTGATAGCAACACACTAAGGATGTTTCTCATGCATCTTGCTGTCTGCTGCCATGTAAATGGAGAAACATGGAAACGTGACATATTACAGCTTTGTGCCCTAGGCATTGCAGGAGATAGGGGAAAATGCAATCAGTGTACAATAGCAGCATCCCAAATGCTCATACCCAGCAAAATTAGTCCTTCTTGTGTAGGTATAATAACCTTATTTCCAGACATGGACATTTTGCAACAGAAAGTGCTTGCCTGTTGGTGAATGGAACTGAAATAATGACTCTGATTATAATTCATACACTGCACATTTCCATTCTGACTCTCATATGAATACATCCTTGGTATAAATATGCATACTCTAATGTTGATATATTAGTAAACAGTGGTCATTTTATGTCTCAATATATACATTCGAATGTTTAGCACTCTTACTCAAGATTAGAGGTCCACACTCCATTCTTGGAGATGGACAACACTGAAATACCAACAGAAACAGACTTTCAGTCCATTCAGTCCAGAACTTTATGTAACTAGAGTAAACTAAGCCCTCTGCAGATGGCTGTAAATGGGTTCATATTCCAGACTGACAAAAAACAATAGGTCTACTGCTGGTTAGAATCAGAAAGCAGAGAGAAGATTTTGAGAAAAAAGATCCTTGAACCTTTAAAAATGCCTGGGATTAGATTAAGAAATTCAGTGTGTGTGGATTACAAGGACAAGATAAACATTAAAACCCATCCCTTTCTGTCAACTGATATAAGCACATTCACAAAGGCTTTTGCAACAGGGTTCAACTATGTGTGCCATCACAAAGACCACAGCTTAAGACAAGAATTTCTTTCTGGGAAGCACAAGAACCTGAATATATGGTAGGGGTAATGAAAGGAGGAGACAAGCATGGAAATTAGAGAGAAACAGATAGAAAGCCAAGGAAGAGAAGAGAGGCATGGAAACCAGTGGGGATAAAAACTGCTTGAAGTTTCAAGTGAACTCATAGAGACAGCCTGTGCTATGACACAGATACCTCTGACAGCAGCAACACTGACAGAACATTAATCTTTCTCCCCCATTCTCCTCCAAACAAAACTGTACTTCACTGAGATAGCTCTGGTGTTCACATGAGTAGACTTCTGGTGGTTTTATTTTCTCTGCTTCTGCCAAAGGCATGTGGATAACATGGCTGAATCTCTGCATCTTTAGCTGTCCTCACAGAGATAGAGGGGTTTTATATCTTCCTATAGCTTCTGGCACTCTTGGTATGTGACCACGAAGTAGCCCTCTCTAGGCCTGGCCAGGAAACAACAATTCAATCATGTGTGAAGTGTCACGACTGGGGAATTTAGATTTTTCTCTGAGGCGGAATTTTTTCTTTTTTAATTTTCTTTTTTTTTTTTTTTTGTATAAAGAGCAAAACACCCAATCCCACCTTGGCCAAATAGCTTGGTAATGAGGGCACACAGCTGAGATGGGGAAGACTGAGGTTCAGCAACCTGATCCAAACCAGACAGAGCAGGGAGTTGAAACCTGGCTTGCTGTTATCCCAGAGGAGTACCCTAATCTCTGACACTAGAGTCAGGTTCAATTCCCTGCTCTGTCTGGTTTGGATCAGGGAGTTGAACCTAGGTCCTTTCCTCTTCAGCTGAGTGCTCTAATCATCAAGCTATTGTGTGTTCACAGAAGGGTTCCTTCTGTGGTGAGAAAACTCTTCAGAACAGTGTCATAAACCAGTTCTATTGCTATGTTAAATAGTTTTCTTCAGAAAAATAACAGTATCATCAGACTGAACAGCATGTTTTTTAAGTTAGGGTTTAATCCTGAGCAGTATAGAGAAATGCAACCAGTATCTTCCCAAATGCCTGGCATGTATATCAACAAAGCACTCTCACAAGATCAAATGGATTCATGAGCTTAATGAAAATCACGGGCTTCAGTGTTTTGCTGGATCAAGGCCACTGCACTTTGCACACTCAAGAACTGAATTCTCAGTAAGTTTTTTGCCTTTCATGTTTTGGACTCAAGGCTTTCCACCTTACCAAACAACAGAGTTCTGGGAACTGATGCTTAAGCAGCACTTCATCATTCTGTATTACTATAAGCCACTGTTTAAATTTTTTTCAGCATTGCATACACACAAGAGAAGCCTGTTGTTTGATGTAGAAACTCATTAAGTCTGTTGGATTTTATTTTCTAACTTTAAATCCATTCTATTTAAAATTGAGTATTTAACTTGTCTATTATTCAAGATAAATGTTTCACTTAGGAGACATAAAGAGGGTACAACATCCAGTGGGATAAAGTGGAATTCAGAGCACAGTGGAAAAACTAGAGGAGCTGGAGGGAATCAAACATTCAGAAATCATGGCAAAGAGAAAAAAAAAATTAAAGATCAATCATAGGGACAACAAAAAGCACGGGGTACTTCAGTGGTTCTATCTCAATTTGATAGTTTTATTTCCATTCACAATACAGAGTGCAAAACTTCATTTCAGTTGCCTTTTCATTAAATGTTTTTATTCAGTTGTCTACATTTAAATGGAAAGGGAACTGAGTTTTCACACAGTACCTCTCAAAACATCACCAAACTTTATGCTTCATGACATGACTTAGTAAAGCACCTAGGATTGTCTGTAATATTAAGTGTATCTTGGATTGTTATGATGTCTGTGACCTACTAGAGCATGATCAATATGGTCTATGAATTTCATGGATGTATAAAGAAGGAAACATCTATTAACAACAAGGGGAGAGGATGGGAGTTCCAAATTTAAGTTTTACAATATCTTTTTAGTGACCTTTAGTTTTTCTGTTTTCTGTGTTTTTTTTTTTTCTATGTGAAAAGGATCACTTTTCATCTCTCAAGTATTTGACAGATTCCATTAATGCCACTGATCTATTTTGAAATGGTTACCAGGAAACACTGCAAAAGAATATAACTGCCTAGCTATCAAAACACATTTTAAAAATAAATTGCTCTTATTTTATGACAGGCATTTATCTGTAGTCTCTACTGAAAATCTAATGAGTATAGAATGTCCTCACTTTATTTGTTCTGTGTTACAGCATTCTCCTTTATCTGTAAACAGAGATAAATCATAAAGAAAGCAACTGGAGGTAGAGGCACTGGGGAATTAATCTTCTGCTGTTCAAGAAAGTAGTTCAAATTTTGATTTGGTTACAAGCAAATTAACCCAATTATTTCCTACCTAATTACAAATGTAACTAAGGGAAAGTGCTGCAGCTAAATGAGAGAGAAAACAGATCTGTGAGAGGATACTTGATTTCAATCTATGCATAGATATGAATTCTTACTTTAATATAAAATACAATTGTAAATACTTAAAAAAATAAATGTATTCCTCAGTTCTGGGACTGAAAACAGGTCCACTTATGAGACCCATCTGACATATAAGGCATACAAGGTACCCTTCCTTCTCTTTCTGCAGAGTTGAGCAATTTCTGAAAGTCAATGTAGAACAAGGGAAAGCTTCAGCATCAAGACATTCACTGTACCCCACGATGAGCTCACTTTCTGTATATCAGCTGTATCTTGCTGAATTAATAAATTTCATAACATTACAGTTAGAGTAAGATATTTTAAGATCTGTATCTCAGAGTACAATACAGATGTAATGTTGTATATTTTTCACCCTCCCTCCAGAAGACTAGGTTTGATATGGAAAAAGCAGTCTAGGTTTAATAGATTAATTCAGGTAATATTTTTATGATAAGAAATGAATACTTTGCCTCTCACATAAACCAGAGTTTTCTGACCTGCTTCCCAAGGAGACTTTCCTTGTGTGGATTGTAAAGAATCAGAGCAGTGTGTATCTGTTCACATTCCTCCTTCCCCCTCAGTCTTCCACACAAAGCAACTATCAAGTGAAACCTGCCCACAAGATACCCCACAGCCAGATATGAATGAGAGCTAGCAACAACAAAGCATTCTCCCAAATGCTTAGCTAGGTCTCCAAGCTTAGAGCTCAACCAGCTGAGGAATTTGACAAAACAAGGTTTCACTGTAGAATAAACCATACAGTTTTTACTCTTCCAGAACATTTCTGCTTTCCCAAATAACCCTACTTTCACAAAGCTACCTGCCTATGTCAGGAAAATTAATGAACTTCAAAAGTACAAACAACTCATGATGAACAGTGAGCCCTGTTTTTCCAAACACTGGAAATGCCAGCACCACAGAAGTGTGCCTTCTTTTTTACCAAACCATACAGCCTGATTCCTGGACTTTCCATGTCTGGTTACTGCACTGCACATTAATCTCTTCCCTTGATTCAGCTACCAGGTTTGCAATAAGGCTGTGAGATGGAAGTCTTGAACCACAAGCTTGACTCCAAAAGAACTGTGCATCCTCTTAATACAGGGGTCAAAATACCTGTTTTAAGAAATCAGGTTTTTATAGGACCTTCAAATGAGTGATTTTTTTATAATCCTTATTGGATTAAACTTTTCCTATTGACAAATACATCTAATGAACAATATGCTATGTATAAATCCTGCACAGCTCACAGAATTAATGAAATAGGCTTGTAAATATGATACACAGATGTTGTGGCTCTGTTTGCCTTGATTTTTTTGAGCAAGAAGCAAGAACAAGGGAAAAAGAAACACAACAGACAAAGGATGAAGTCAGCATTGTGTCAAAGGAAGACAGTCTAAACAGACAAGATGATTTCAAACAGCTCATAATTTGGCTTTTTAGTCTTTGCAAAAATTAAATTTAGCTCAGCTTGAAATAGGAAAGCATTGGAGTTTCATGTAAAAATATAGTAAAGATTAAAGTAACTCAGGAAACAATTTTTTTTTTTTTTTTATAAGAGAGACTAGCTAATTTGATTCTGTAGGAACAAGACTAAGTTCAGTCAGAGAAACATACTTCCTTTCAAAATCTGACATCATGATTGGGTATCTAATATTAATTATTTTTATCCATGATTTTGGTTCAAATCAACATAGCAATGTCAATGACAACTAGAGCATGAACTCTATGTAGGTGCTGTTTATGTAGTTTAAATAATCCCAACCTCTATAGCCCAGATAGTGTTCTAATTACACTGAAGTATGCTTTGCACAAGTAGATAGGAAAACTTGGACTCCACTAAACACTTAAGGAGGAAGAGAGATATTTACCAAAAGTTCTTAATTAACTAAGGCTTGCTGGGGGAATAAACCTTTTACTGTATACACAAAATAGTAATTTTATATATATACAGCATAAAATTAATTAATCATGTCTTTTTCAGAAGCAATCTTTCTGTTTTTCTAAAAGATTTTGAGACACAGTTGTCAAAGCTGGAAAGTTATACTTTCTCACACACTTAAGTAGACTCTCAATTTGTTAGTAGGTCTTCATGGGAAATCTACAAGATAAATATGTGGAGCAGATACAAAGGGTTGAAAAATGCGGCCATTTCTAGTACTATACATGGTAACCTACCACTCAGTACTGCTTTAAGATGCATGGTAATCATTGATAAATGAGTGGAGAGTGTGGATGTGCTCAAGGAGTCATGGTGTATGTGCAGCTGACATGAACCCGACATGGACTGCTGCTGAGCTCACCAACCCAGCATGGAGTAGCTGTTCTCCCCCAGAGGAATGTGTCACACAACAAACTCTAGGCAGATACATGTGCCTGCAGGAATGGTGGGCTGGCCAGAGAAGTTCCTCCCACTTCTAGTTAGGGAATAGTTCAAAACGCCTGCTAGGTCTCACTGGCAGGAAAAGATACAAAGAGCTGAATCATCATATCTTGCTCCCAGCTCAGACTCATGCCTGAGCAAGCTGGCCTCTGTCACATGTGTGGAAGGAGTTGATTGCCCCAACTCATCTCAGCATAGGGATGCACACAGCTGGTCTCACCCCAGATTCATCTCCTGCAGACCCTGCAGAGTCCAATGCCTGAGATGCCTTGATCCAGAATAGGAGAGCAGAAGCAGAGGAACAAACCTTTGCTCAGATGTTTGGAGAGCAGAAGACAGGACATTTACACTCCAGGTCCCAGTATAACTCTCCCGGAAAAGTTAGTATTTGTGAGACATACCTGGATTGTAACACTGACACTTCTTGAAACCTTTTAACAGCCCTTGCTATTGAATCTCACTTACTTCTTCCCTTCTGTGAAATAAAAAGCAATAAAACCACTAATGAAAATATCAGAGTTCTCTACTTTATACCGTGCTCTTTGTAGGGATCAGTAGGTATACTGTCCTGGTTATCACTGCCATTTCTACCACTTTAAATCCTAACAGAACTGGTTACAGTGAGATTATTTTCAAAGCAATTAATTACAAGTAGAATTTGAATCATAGCTTTACAGATTAAGTAAAAATCTTATTTAGGCCAAGTAACTGCCAAGCATACCAATTAACTATTATTTACTAAATTAATTACAAAGCTACTTTGAACTGTTATCTATATAATCATCTGAACTATACTAACTAATGTTAGAGGAAGTATATGACATACTATGTATTTTTGTCCTTTTAAATAAAATTACATTTAACAAATTTTAAAATTCTGATAGCAAAACCAGTTTGGTTTATTTTTAATTCAAATAGTACAGTCAACTTGAGTGAGGCTAAGGAAAATAGTAATTTGTTTCTCTGAAGTATGTCACAATATGTCATTACAAACTGCTAAAACAGCATACAGCTCACAAAATGGGTTCAGTTCAATTAAATACATGACAAAACACTTTATTGAGCTGGCATCAACATATTCCTAAGTAGAACCTGTTTAAGACCCTTTCACAGGAGGGTGAGGCATAAGAGGGTCTCTTGTGCATGTTAATATAAACACAGATTTAAATTTAGGGCTATTTAATCTATCGTATAAAAGTTTTTAATCTGTATAAATCAGAAACACATTACTTCTGTGTGGTGAAATTACAAGCACACATCACCCCAAACAAATATCAATAGAAACAAGACCCCAATGCACCTTCAAAAATCCTGTAAAAGCACGTTATTTGGGGAAAGAAGAATCCCAGACTCTCCTGTATAAATATTTTAAAGAGTTTTTGAACATTTTCTTATGAATATTTTTTTGTATACTAACAGATCTTTCTTTAATACTGTGGATTCAGCTATGAATAAGGGAGATAAAAATTCTAACTAATAAAATATATCTCTAAATAAGTATATGGGAATCCAGGATACAGGAAGGAGTAACTCTTTAGTCACTGCTGATTATTTACATGCACACCTATACACATAAACAACTAATGGAGCTTTTTATGACCTGACTGAAATGTTGAAAATGAGGGACACACAGGAATCAAGTGAGATTATAGAACTGAATGCCAAATGAAATTCATGTATTAAATCCAAAATGAAGTATATTCGTTTCACCACCAGATACACAGTAGATATAATACAGCTTATTACATAGTTGAATATGCCAGTCGATAGCTATGCCTAGATTCTGCTCTTCTTTTCAGAGTACTACTTAATTTTTTCAAACTTCAGGTTTATTTTCTGTGAACAAATCTGCCCAGCTCTAGTAAATCTTCTGTTATAAGCGTGGATGGCTACAAAACCTGGGAACTTTTTGCTTATCTGCACTTTTCCGCATTATAAATTTCACTGCACAGAAGGGTCTGTAGTGATAAATAAGTCATAAAAAATATCAAATTACTTACTCTGATTCTTAAATGAATTTTATTCAATAATATTACCATTTAGCTGTGTTCCAAAGCTAATTTCATCTTGAATCACTAACAGCAAATATGGATTATGTACTCAAATAATCCAGGATGGATGTAACTATTCAGTTACAGAACAGGAGTAGTATCCCGGGACTGAAAAACTCTGACTTTCCACTTGTTCTGAGTGTCTGCATCTCATTTAGCAATCAGACACTACATAGAATATCAAGGGTTATAGAACCAACCTAAACCTTCATCAAACAAACACTCATGCCCGAGATTAATTTTACAACCGTATGTAAAGATTCCTTTGATTTTAACAGAACTAATCACAAGAAGAATGTGGGTAAGTGTTTGCTGGATTAGGGTTCAGTGGGTCATGAATTGTATTTTAGGAATATTTACAGCAAATTGTTTGTGGATGACTTACAGAGCAAGAGGATTTAGCAAAACACATTTCTAGATATCAAACAAATTCAAGAACTTCACAAGCACAAAAGGCAAAATTTGTGAATAATTTATTTCCCAGAATTATTCATGGGTTTTTGCCATATGCTAACATTAGGAATCCATGAACAAGTAGCACTCCTGGTGAGCTACAGAGAAGCAAATTTCTGAATCTTGTGAAGCATTGTGAAGCTTTTGAAAGAATTCCTAGATGTTTGTATGGAGTAATTTCATTTCCTCCTTGAGGGCTTTCAGCTGTGGAGGTGTACAAGTTGTATTCAACCAGAGGAAAACTGCTGAGGTAGTCTTGTATACACTGTCATCTTTGTGAACAAGAATATTTGTTCTACATCTCTTTACTGAGCCCAGAGAAATGCATTCCCAGCTGTCTAAATACCTGATGTGAAAAAGGACCTGGAGGAAAGCCAGCTGGCTTAAGCTCAACAAGGGTGAAGTGGAGGTGACACATGCTGGCAGACTGAAGCACTTTGAGGAATTGGCAGGAACTTTCACTGCCTCTTCAGTTGATGGCATCTGTCCACCCATTGTCCAAGTGGCTTTGCAATCAGATAGAATACAAGTTTTCCAGGCATCATCTTGTTACTCTGTTTGCACAGTGCCCAGAACACTGGAATCCCAGACTATACAACTATAAACTACTAAGTATACTGAGCACAAAGACTTCTCAAGCTCATTTCTGGCCCCAGGTTCTCCATACAAATAGTAACAGGTATGCCATCCTCTATCTGTGGCTGTGCCAAGGTTGCAGCGCTTCCTCACCAAGACACAGCAGGTACAATCAGTCCTAATCCCACATGACTAGGAGGACATAACCTGGCATTACCTTTGAGCCTCAGCTAGAAACTCTGCTTAATCCTGATACTTTATCTTCTAAAACAAAACCAACCTCAGTGAGAGCACGCAACACTGATTTTGCCTCTTACACTGGTTACCAGTTCCACTTGTCTTCCAAGTATGCCATGCTAGTGTCAAGAAAATGCAAACATCAAATATACTCTCTGATTGTCAGAGACAGCCTTTTTCTCAAAAGTGTACAGAAATATTAATGCAGCAGGCTAAAATAAAAATCTTTTCTTCAGAAAAATATAGCTACTGATGTGAGATCAGAGTACCAACAATTTTGACTACATCTTGTTCATTTTCTTTGACAAATGAGTTAAACTCATTGCTTGACACTTTAATATTCATCAGCCAAAACAGATGTAATTTCTGATTATACACTAAGTTATTTAAAATGTTAGGAAGTGGGAAGACTTGCACTGGCTTAATTTTTCACAAGCCCTAACCTCATAACTCTGCCTGGAATTCAAAAGGTCACTGTTAGATACAAAGAACCCAAAATTACTAGGATGGTTTATTATCATTAAAGGGTATTTTCAAAGTTGCAGAAGTTCTGAAAATCCCACTGAACACTCTGTGACCTAAGTGCTCATTTTATTTGAAAATGGGAACACTTCTCCATGTGATAAAGAATAAAAAACTGCCAAAGAATAAACACCCAACCATTGTTGTTCCCTCTTGAAAATATAGCTACAGATATACATTCATTCAGAAATGAAAATATTTCTTTTCCCCTCTCCACAGATTAAACATGAGAGCTGTTTCTGCCATATAATCAAGGAGAACTTGTATCCAAATATGAAAACACACCAAAACAAGATATCCATTTTTCAGGGAACAGCCTTACCAATCAATGGAATGTTTTTATTCAGTTTTTGTTCTATCAGATGAAAAAAAAGAGAAGCCCCATACCATGCATCTTGGAGGAAATAGTGTCTCATTATGTGACTCCCACTCACTGTCATGATAAGGTTCAGGTGTCATTTTTCTTAGGACTACAGCCCTGACATACTAAAAGGTTTCTGCCTTTTCCATTCAGTTATATGAGTTTTTCCTGCCATCTTTCAGATTGCCAGATGATAATGATTGCAGGCATTCTGGCAGAAAACACAGCTTACTCTACATCAATCTTTCCCCTCTTGTGCTGTTATACTCCTCACCCAAGAACTGCAATACAGTTTTCCTGGCTTGTTATGAGATACCTCTCCCATGTCTTCACTGTATCAGAAATTATAAATGCATTTCTTGAAGCTTAGTAGCTTTGGGAATACACCATCAAAGATTGTTCAATAATGGCAAATATTTTAATCCAATGTGATCAAAATTTCACTCTGATTATGCTAAGATTTTATATTGGGCACAAACAATACTTCAGTATGTATAGCCATGTAATCACAAGCAGCTGCTTTAAAAGGGTCTGAGGTATTTTCACTGTAAACTTCAGACTTCCTTTATAAGACAGCAAGTATCCCGATTCTCTTAATGCTCACATGCTCACATGTATTTTTTGCAGAGCCCTGGAGGGAGGGAGGGAGGCAGGCAGGCAGGCAGGAGTTTAATATGCATTTTTTGCACTCTCTTTTGGATTTCTTCAGTAGGCTAATCTCCGCATCAAATAATTTCACATAAATTCTTTCCATTTTTGTCTTTTTCATATTAGAGAAAAAGAATAGAGATAAAAGGAGGGTAAATATAATGTTCAGTGAAAGGAAAGGCTCTCAGTTCCCAATTCTAGAGCATCTCCGTTTACCTCTAGGGAGGGATCCATGTTGCACACTTTTGAGCAGCTGAACACTGACCAACAGAAATCTTTTGAAGTACAGAGCATTAATCCATGTACAGAGGCTCAGGGATTGTCATCAGTAAACAGGGCTCAGCAGTCTACATGGAGTGCTAGTTTAAGAAGAATGAAATTTAACTCTTCATTAGATTAAATTAGTTTTAGGGAGGACTAATTTTAGGAAATTAGTAATTTCTCTCCCCCTCCCTCTGATCCAATATCCACAATGTAGGTAATATTCTATTCCAAATAGTTAAGTGTGATAAAGGAGTAACTGAAAAGATGCCATTATTCAAACAGATGATCTCATACTCCATTGGTATTGTCAGAATTATTTTCCTGCTAAAAGCACTTCAGAGTGAAACAATGCAAGAAAAAATGTTGCTGTGTGACTCAGTCTCAGCTGAATACCATCAACCACAGCAGAGATGAATAAAGGCTATATCTCACTGCTTGTGGAATACTACAGCTGTTAATTTTCATGATCTGGAACAGATCACACAGTAAGGTGTGAATTACATCATTCAACTTGAGCTATCAAAATATATTCAACTACTGATGTTAGTCATACTTGCTCCCTCTACAGTCAATGGCATTTCCAGAAAATGATTTGATCTAAACTAGGTACTAGACATACTTTTAACATAAGGATCTTGACTCGTTGAATATTTACATATCAAAATATCTGTTCTACCTTTATATATTAAATAATTGACTATTTGCTTAAATGGTTAAGAATGAATGCCTTGTGTATTTTTTTCCTCTCGTTACTATGATGACTACAAGCCTATGATAGATTTTCTTACACTGCCAAGTGAGGTTTGAGTAGTACTGCACTCTGAGTTTCACCCAGGAGGGCTGTTATATTACATCCTCCTGTTACAGGCTTATCTGCCATGGCATTACAAGGTCTGTCCAAACTTTCACTGTCTTGCATGACTGCATTGACTTTTAGGTAGGAAGTTCACTGTTTTGATCATTGTTAGTGAGTGTGCTTCTTCCTACAAGCAGCTTAGAGATAACCAAGCAAAATTACACTGTGTGGAGGTAGGGAACTGATAATTATAAGCACATATTTATAAAGCAGATAGAAACTTTTCATGAGAAGACAAAAAAACCAACTAACCAACCAAAAAACCAAACCAAAAGAAACAAACAAAACAAAAAAAAGAAAACAACCCCCAAACTATTAAACCTCTCTAAATCAGCTCCATGAGTTAATAATGCTCATGATAATGAGACTGTCATCTGTTATCCATGATGCTGTTCTGGTTTTTTTTAAATAAAACCAAATGCGTTCAACCAATATTTTTTTCATTGCTGGATTTAGAACACTGTATGTATTAAATTATGTATTAAATGTATGGATTAAAATATATAGGTAAATTAAAGGTACGAATTAAAATATCTTTCTGAAATGTCTTTTTTCAGCTTCACTGAAGTTTTATGGTGGAACCAGTTTCACTTTATTACTCCTCAATGAGGGGAAACCAAACATGTTTTCTGAATATGTATTCATATATATATTTATGTATGTATATATACATTCACTCCAAAATAATTATTTCCCTTGTAAAGATGGAAGAAAAGGGTCCATCTTTATCAAAACCAATGGCAAAATCCAGTGCAGGGGCAACATTTGTCTACATATTTACATCTTTGATGAGTAAACCAGCAGCTTCATGAGGGTCACTGGAACTTTTCTCATGTCCACTCTTAATTAGAAAAGGCATTTCCTGGGGAAAGCATTCTCTCACTTAATCATTTTTTGGCCCAGAAGGCAAAAATCCATAATCAGAAAATCAGAGAGTGCTGGTGCAGAGACAGTGACTGTACATCTGCTGAGTGACACCCTCCTGGGAAGCCAGCCAGACACATGTGAACGTTCTCCCTTTCTAGGCATGTGTCACCTGGAGGTATCTCACTGCTCCCACTGAGAGCAGGACCCAATAGCACAGAGCAGCACAGCAGGCAAGGCTGCTCTACTTAGCAATGTATTTATCTGGAAAGGGAGGACAGCAGCAAGCGAGGCAAGAAGAAGAATTTGTATTCATTGGCATAGCCTCCAGCATTTTTCTTAATGTTAAGAAGCAAATTAAATCAGTTTTTATTAGTCCTACTACAGCTTTTTAAAATAAACATAAAATTATAGGTTAATATTAAATGGAGCAATGAATAAAATGTTATTGCTGAGCCAGTAGCATCACCTTTAATTAGCCACTATTTCTCTTTTACTAGCTGTGACACAGCTGTGTCTTTCACTGGCACTTTACTAGTAGCTCAAATGATGTCACTGTAATTTTTTTAGACAAATTCATACATCACTGGAAGTTACAGCATCTCTTAAATTATGTATTTGACTTTTTTTGTTTGCTTTAGATATTAATATTTCTGCTTTAGGTTGGGGGGGGATATATTGTTTTGCTAAGAAATTACTAAAAATTGAGGTAAAAATAAAGCAATATGAAGAACTCTGGCCAGATCATTAGTAATTAAAGACAGGATGGGGAGATGGACAGAAAAGTGTGTGCAGGAAGTAAATGTGATCAGCAGAGCCTTGAAAAATAACTTGTAAGACTTCCTTTCTCTGGAGCAAAACTTCCTGATGGGACACTACAATATAATCATGTAGCCAGACAATAGAGGAATAATACTGAAGCTGCTGCTAAATCCAAAAGCCCAAGCAAACTGTTGTAGGTTAAAGAGACATAGTCCACTTGGGATGTTAATCTGCTCTGAAGCCATAGCAGTGGCCTCAGGACTTACTAGCACAGACCTCCCTATTTACAAAGAGGTTTGACCAGTAGACTTAGGAAGTTGTGAGAAGAACTGCCTTACTCTAATGTCCTCCCCAGGCCACCACTACTTAGTACTCCAATAAGCATTTTTCTTACAGTTTAGGACACGCAGTTCTCCTCTTTGACAACCACATCTTCCCCTGATTAGCATCCCCCACAGACTCTGTCTCTGGACAGGACAGGATAACTGTAGTGGATGAACATGTGGAAAGGGACCTTTATTGAACTGACAGTAACCTGTATGTGGCCTGTGGTATTAGAAAGGCATCCAGTTGCTCAGGATAGCATTAGACTAGAAAGTTAGGCTTCATCCTGCAGCCCCATACATTAGAGGAGATAGCTAAGGCTTTGGAAGGGATAGCAGACTTTCCCCTGCTTCTCCAGGCACTGTGGGACCAGTGCAAGCCTGACCTTCCAGCATCCCTCTGCACCTTGCTGTTGAGCTTCACCTCTGTCATCCTCCCCACAGGCTCTGCAAGGCTCCAGGCAGACACCCTCCTTCATCCTTGCCACGCAGCTATTCAGTTCTGTCATCACTACCATGAAGGTTCACACCAGCTTTGCATCAACATATTTTGGTCATAGTTCAAACACTTAACTAGGCAAATCTGCTCAACACAGAGCCTTTTTGCCAAGAATCTCTTGGTAAATAAAGAAGTATAGGGCTCAGGATGATAGTTATAGGCTCATTCAAAACAGACAGCAACTTCAAATGGTTGTTTGACAACTCAGAGCTTGATTCAATAGCAGAGAGGGATATTTTAAATATTAGCTTATGCAGCCAAAAGGCTGGTTACATCATAAAAATGTAATCCTTTTAAATCACAGCTCAGTGGAGAAAGTTACATGCCAACTGACCTACAATTTTGAAGCGTATGGGAAGGCAGGCATATGTATACAATCTGCATTATGGTCAGAAATACTCAGTTACTTAACTGATACCTTTAAAAAGCAGCAAAGTTTCAGTCATTCAAATGTTTAAGAATGTGTAGTAAGGTAAGATTATATTCTGCTTGGTGCCAGTACAAGGATATGAAGAGGAAATGAAGAACTGAGTGAAAATACAGTAATGAAGATGAGGTAGTTCAGTAGTGGTACCTCAGTATTTCAGCTGAGAAATAGTCTGGTACCTTATGAAATCTGATGTGCTCATGGTCTAAAGCAGAGCAAATATAATGCAACATACCTCAAAATGAAAAGCAGTTAGGCTTCTATCTCTTTTTTTTTTAAATATGTTTGAAGTAAGACACTATATGATGTCTCTTTGGCTGTGGGTCTTGCATCACTGTGGTTTGAGCATTTCCGATTATTTCTCTTTAACTTTGGAAAAAGAAGATGCACTGCCAACAACCAAAAGAAAACTACTTATCCACACATAATTCACCCTTAACTTAAATCATGAGTTTTGCTCCACAAAATATAAACTGTTCAGGGTCAGTGCTGAATTATACCATCAGAAATACAGTAAATAAAGTTGTTACAATAGGAAGAAAACTGGATAGTTAGAATACTTTTGTTTCTTTTTAGTAACACAAATGTGAAATAAGCGAGTTAAACAGCTTTCATGTGCAATTTTAAGGAGAAAATATTAACTGCTTGAATGCCAAGGTTAAAGTAAGTTTATAAGGATCCATAGGGCAAAACAATAGCTGAGAACAGTCACTAGTAGGTTGTGAAATCAGAAAACAACCTGTAGTTCATCACAACCATATTTAAGGAAGAGTTGTAAGGGAATTTTTTTGGCTTTAATTAGATTGACTATACAAGATCGACATACATCAAGACATTTCAGTTACATAACATATTAACATTTTGAGCTTGACTTAGACTGTAGAACATCATGGTATCAAAACAGCAATTAGCAGAGCTTAGGCCCTGGATGGAAAGTACTGCTTTTGGCTTTTGGGTTTCAGAGAAGAGGGGGCAGTGGTCCATGCTGTTGTACAAACCAAAAATTTGTAATCTGTCCTAAGAGACTGAGCAAAGATGTCAGTTTTTCTAATTTGGATCCTTCTTTTGTCACTGAATAAACCCTAGACATTAAAAATTGAAACCTTTCAGATGCTTACTAACTCAGTGCTATCAAAAACCCAAAATACTCATCTTTTTGGAGAAATGCTCTAGGATTGAAAATTGTAATGAGAAGCATCTGAAGTCAGGCTTTTCAGAGAAATGTGGGATTGCCAGAAAGGCCAAAAATAAGAGTGCAAATCTAACCTTATTTCACCATTAGAAATCTACAGTCACTTGTATGCAATTGATGAATTCTGCTGGATTCCAGCTGGGTTAATCGAGATCAGCATCTCAGGAAAATGAAATATTCATCAGTGAAGAGCTATACTATTTTGGAAAAAAAGAGGAAGACTTTCAGGACTTTTAGTAGATGGACTTACTGAACCTGCACATTTGCCCAAGTAAACTGTATTACAGATTATAAGGCACTGTCAATTACAAACTACAGTTTCCCCTCCCAAATGATCCTTTTCTATGAGAGGAAGTATCTCAACTATAGGAACTCCAAAAAACATATTGTGCTGAAAAAAAGGAGAAACTTCAAAAATCAAAATTAAGTGTAAACAAAAGCAATGGTCTGATTTAAAGCCACAACACCACAGAAACCCAGTAAAGGCTGAAAATGCAGCTTGACATTATGTCCCTCTCCCAAGCTTGTGTGCCTTCTACTCATTTGGGTTGTTTTTTTTTTTTTCCTGCACAAAAGATAATATTACTTTGAATTAAAGAATGCTGTGTGAGCAAAATCACATTTCCCGTAACAATTTTCAAATTTTTCCACTTGCTTTTCAAATTTCAGGTCTCGGTAATGAAAACTGTATTACAGGAAAACCAGATAAATTCCCAGGTTAAGTAAGAATACAAAAATCTTAAACTATATAAAGGCTTATCCAAAGTTTATCCAGCCCTCACACACAGCAGAGCCTAAACCAGAGCTTTCTTGCATTCAGTGCATACTTTTTAAATAAGAAAAAGATTTGCCCTTGAGGTAAATTAGCTGAGTGGTCTGGCATGGTCTCAATATGCTATCATGTCTTGCACTCATACATATCCAAGTCCCTTTCTTCCATGTTCTTTAGAACAGAGGCAAGACTAGCTTTATGAACAAGTAGTTTATCTACTGTCTAAGGGACTAGTCCCCAGAGTGGACTGTATGAACCCCAAGGGGGGCACAAGACAATCAATTGGATTGCAGGAAGAAAATTTTTTGTACTATTAATACTTTTTCTTTTTTGAATATCATGTTTATTTCATTTTTATGTTCATCCCTTTTAAATTTCTATATTGGGGTATGTTTTCCAATGTACTTAAAATATTAGTACAGCAGTAATCTACAAAATTTGTATATAAATATATGTCTATTGAGGGTGTCTACTGAAAAGTACTTTACTGATAATTAAAAATAGTGGATACATGTAATGCTTGAAAATACTGTCACCCACAGACTCAGCCTGAAAAAATACAGTTTCAGAAACTGATATTTCTTCAGCTTGGCTAAATTTGATCCATTACCACTCATCATTTTAGGAAATTAGAGAGGCATCTACACCTCATTCCTCCATACTGTAGGTTTAGCTTAACTAGATTTCATGCTATACCCTTTTAAATACTCTTGACCAGCTTCTGTAGAAAACTGAATCTCTGTTTAACACACCAGTTATCTAAAAGTTTGAAATAAACCATTCAAGACTCTTTACATAATATGTGGGTTCATCACAGGGCTTTCACATGTGTATGACACAGAGGAGTACAAAAGGTCAAAATACGAACGTTTGAAAACTCTGACTGTGAGAAAAGTAAAAAACTCCTTTTTGGGTTCATTTTTATTATCACAGAATGACTAGTTTCTGAGAAGTATCAAAACCACAAGTAACCTCAGAAAAATGCTTTGGCTTTAAAAAAAGGACTGGAAATCTAATGGGAAGAATTATTATTATATAACTTCCAGCTCAATCTAACAGATACAGGTGGCTTGGATCATCCTTACAAACATTAGATTAGCCCTCAATTTCAGATGCTTTATATTAATTTACCCTTAGGATGTGAAGATATGTTCTTACCTCAGTTGAAATGAGTGGGAATTTTACCATAGACTCCAAGGGGCCCTTACCTTCTACAATTTTGCCTTTATAAGACATCAGTGTTTGCCAAAAACTACATCTTGATTTATTTGCAAATTATTGCTAAAAATATTTGGCTTAACATAATGGGTTCAAATTTTCAGGAGGTATAAATCAGTGTAGCTGCAGAACTACGCCAATTTAATCCACCTGAGGATATACCAGTGGGTTTTATCCTATTTAAAATCATTCATAATAGTAAAGTAATTGTTTTAAAATCTTCCTGGATTTACACAGCAGATAGTCACAGTGGTTTCACCCAGGGCTACTACATTTTTGTGGGTAGAAGCTGCAAAACAAGCAAACCCATCCTTTCAAAAATGTATTATTCTTTGAAAGTAAGTATACAATTAACCTACATTTTCTATTCAGTCCTGGCACTGCTCAGCAATCAGACCCTGAATTTAAATTTAAACAAGACAAATGCAAACATGCCTTTGCAACGCTGGTTACAAAAGAGAAACATAGAGTAACAGTGGTTCATTTCTCCTAAAAAGTTGATTTGTGCAATCTGACATGTTACTTGTTAACAACTAGCTACACCTGTTCTAGATCCTTTTTCAACATCCTTTATTCAAAAAGCTGCCTAAAGTAAACTCAATTTTTTACTTGATACAGTGTTGTTATGATGAGAGAAATTTGCCAGTTGAGAACTTGGGCATTTCATAGATTAATTGAAACAGAGAAAAGAGAAAGCCTTAACACAGAGAAGGAAAAATAAACACCTTAACACAACTGTAACTGTGAATTAACCTCTTCCCCCTGTTACTTCTATGGGCATATACTTACGCTATGCTGCTGCAGAGTAAAAAAGTGAGGTTCTTTAGCTAACCCACATTTAAGGAATGATGGGAAATTTTCCTATTTGCATTATTTTAAAATTATATTTAAAGCATATGAAAATCAAAGATTAAGCAATGGATGTTACAGGAGAACAAATCCATGTGATACATAATAATTTATGATAATTATGAACTCACATTGCTGCAGTGGTTTGTTGCACTAAAGCTCACATAATGCAAAACACCATAAAGTAGGAAAAAAAAATCAAAATAACATTGCCTAACTTCAGGAAAATTAATTTATCAGGTGGCAGTTTACAGTATGGAAAGTTAATTGTTTCACTAGAAAAGTATCTTGACTTTGGATAGATATTTATTACTGTGCTGTGTAAAAGCACTACCAGTTTGGACAAAAAATAGATGTGTGAAAGCTTAAAATCATTCACCTGCCCATCTTCCCTCTAAGATTCCAGCTAGCAAATGCTTTCTCAAAATTTTTAGCAAAAGGTAGGAGTGGCCAGCAAGTGATACCTTTTAGTGAAAAACCTGTTTCTTCAGCTTAAAATCTGCTATACTCTCTTCTGAATACAAGTTCTTTTCACTCAGAAAAAAACACACACAAAATCAAGTATGTATCCAAGTCTGTAACTATGCAAGTGCTGTTTAAACAAATTGTTTAAGATGGTCAACTTTCCATTCGTCTGCATGGAGTACTGTAAAATATCATAGAATAGTTTTGGTTGGAAGGGATCTTCAAAGGTCTCCTATTCCAACCCCTCTGCTATGAGCAGGGACATCTACAACTACATCAGGCTGCTCAGACCCCTGTCCAACCTGACCCTGAATGTTCCCAGAGATGGGGCTTCTACCACTTGTCTGGACAACCTGTTCCAGTGTTTCACCACCTTCATTATATATATATATATTAAAAAAAAAACCAAAAAACCAAACCAAACGAAACCAAACCAAAACAAACAAAAAAACCAACCCC
>JANIJG010013765.1:151494-181115 GCA_024611175.1 Megaceryle torquata
GGAACACGTCTCCTACGAGAACAGGCTGAGGGAGCTGGGATTGTTCAGCCTGGAGAAGAGAAGGCTCAGGGGAGACCTAATAGCCACCTTCCAGTAACTGAAGGGAGCTTATAAAAAGACTGGAGAGGGCCTGTTTACAAAGGCCCGGAGTGAAAGGACGAGGGGCAATGGTTTTAAATTAGAAAAGAGAGGATTTAGATTGGATATTAGGAAGAAGTACTTTACCATGAGGGTGGTAGAACACTGGAACAGGTTGTCCAGGGAGGTGATTAAGGCCCCATCCCTGGAAACATTCAAGGTGAGACTTGACGAGGCTCTGAGCAACCTGCTCTAGTTGAAGTTGTCCCTGCTCTCTAGAGGTCCCTTCCAACCCAGACATTCTATGATCCTATGATTATTTTGCAGGGGAGAGATGACAGGAGGCTAAACACCTTCAGAATTTTAATGGCACACAATTCCATCTATACCATGACCTGGTTTCCAAAACAGTGTGTTTTGTTCCATTGTATGTAAAAGGTTTTAAAAATAAATATATCACTTGCTTAATTGATTACTAGGCACAGATGGAGTGTTTTTTTCAGTTCTTTGGCTATTTTTTCCCCCCTTTTTGTTTCATATGGTATTTGAGCAAGACAGGTAAATTAATTTTGCATGTTTTTGTCTTGGTCTACTCAATGACATAATCAGAGATTGAATAGCTCTTAAAGCTTCAGTGTTTAGGTAATTAAATGTACTTAGAGAATCAGTGTAGTGATTCTCAGAATCAGAAAGGTTCCTTTAAAAAAGGGAAGTAGATAATTATTTACATGTTAAAACCTTCAGGGAAATAGCTATGGTTTCACAAATTAGAAATCTGTCATCAACATCCTCTTAAAGTAGCCAAGACAAATCTTTTCCTCAGTGAATCTGGATTATGATGATTATGAAGTTACAAGGTACAACAATCCTGAAAAACACATTATTTAATTTAGTTGTTAATTTTTTATGTTTTGTATATAATCAAGCACAAAGGAGCAAACAGGGTGAAGCAGCTGCAGCAAGAGGGAGGAAATCATTACTTCTCTTTAAACTTCACTAAATTCTCTTTCATACAGATAAACCTTGGGAACATTCCATTGCCTACTGTGACCTTCTCTTGTTTTACATCCTTATAACTAGCAACACAGTCTGGCAGATATGCAGGTATTATCTCTCACAAACCCAAAGGAGTGATACATTTTAATGCTCCCATCTTTCTTTAGTAAATACATTGGGCTATAGATACTACATAGTCAGGTCATCCAGATAGACAAAATGTAACAGTATAGAAAGGGTGTGATAGAGAATTGCCAGTGCAGAAGGAGATACAGACTGTTTCAGCTGCTAGCATAAGCTACACTACCTAATGTCTATGTGTTTAGTTTTCTCTAGTTTCCAGTGATTGAAACAATGAGTGAAAGACTTCACTGTTGACTCAAAATCACTGAAGTGATTGGGCCAGTGCAGTCACCTGCATTGTGGTGATTTAGGAGCAGGTGTTATATACATAAATATATTGGTTTTACTCCCCTGATTGACTTGCTGAGGCAAGGTTTTCCACAAGCTTCTGCTCAAGACAGAAATTTGTGTCTTTTGCACTAGGTCAGGTCCTTTTTCTGCCTTATGTCTGGTTTTAAATCTCAGCGGTATAGAAAAGCTGTATTACAGGACAAATGTCAAAGGTGTGCTGAAAATGTGGTTACGGCTTTAGGAGGGACAGTCAGAAGACTGGTGGAACTTAGCATTGCAAGTGAGATTGGAAACAGGACAGCCAGTTACAGTAATCAAATGAAAGTTTAAAGATAAAAAGAAATGCTCTTAACAGTAAAATTTTATGAGAAATAGACAAACAAACAGGACTCATATCAAATGCAAAGGCAAAAGTCCTGTAACTGCTAGGTGATTAAAAGTCTGCCTTTGAAAAGCAATGTCAGCACAGGCATTCAAGACACTAAAAACACCAAAGAAACAAACAAAACAAACCAAAAAACCAAACACATATCTAAAAGAAACTATGGTATTTTCAGGAAGGACCTTACCCTTCTTGGAACCTTTAATTTCTTACTTTTCCCTACATATGAGAAATTGTAGCAAAAATATTTTATCATTAGTCCTTAATTAATTGTAAATTAAAACATAGAATACTTTTGACAAACTGGAAAAAAAAAAATAAACAGACAGTGTGATGGACATGATGTCTGTCAGTTCTTTATGTGCCAAATGACTGAGGCATATTACAAATCTGCTGAACCCAGCTCACTCATTTTATTCACAAAAGTGTAGAATAGTTTATTATTTTCTTCCCTTACCCAATGGTTAATGATCTTCATGTCAGCTATCAGGCAATCTGCTGACTGCCCACGAGTGCAATTTCTGTAGAGTCCAATGCTTTTGTATGCTTTTGTATGCATTTGTGCTACCATTATTACTTCCCTGTTTGTTTTACCCAGTAGAAAACATTTTCTACAAAAAGGAGAACAGTCCTAAAGCGCCTTCCTATAATCCTGCCTGCTTTTCCCAAAGCCAGAATATTAGTCCTCTGTGTTCCTCTCTGAGGGAACCATTTGTTCCCTTTCAAACTTTTCTTTCCATTATTTACAACAGGAGTACTGGAAAGATGCAGTTGTAGCCCTGTGATGACTAAGAGGTCTTATCACAGAGCTACCATACCACTGCAAATAATTGCCTTTGTAATTTCAGAAGGGTCATGGTCAACAAATGCTCATTTGCCAGGAGAAGCAGTGATAAATGTCATTAACTTAGAAAATGCTTGACAGTTTGTCCAAACAATGTGACAACAACTATGATCTGGAACCATAACAGATGGATGCCAGAAGTTCATAAAGTGAACAGTATGGAAAAAGATCTTTGACACAATAAAAATAGGATAAATACCTTAATCGTTAAAATGCATCAAACTTCCTATGGAATGTGTTTACTACAACAGCATTCCTTCTGGGAAGAGAAAACTCACTGACACTCCAGCTTCTTTTCAGGGATATTCTAACACTGTTGTTCTTTCACCTAGTTCCGTCAGTGTTTTTTTCTGGTGAGAAAAAAAAGAATGCTTTTCCAGGCATCTTAGTTCAATACAAGAGTTAGACATTGCTGAAAAATCCTTTCCACCTAGTCTACCATGTTAGACACACCGTAGCTCAGTTGGGATCCTTAATTTTGGATTGATGTAGTTTTTCTACACAAAACTGCATTTTATTCCAGGTTCATAGCCATTAATGATTCAACACACAAATTTCAATCATGTAAGGAATTACACCTTTTTGCCCAGTTTTTTATCAAAAGCCTTTATACCACTCACTGACCATCTGCTTTCTCTGAAGAAAGGAATTTTTGAGTGATGAAGTAAAACTTTTGCTTTTTGAGTTTAAAAACCTGCTTTTAACAGAATATATATTTCTCTTCCTAAGTCACATTACTATTCCATTTCTTCCCTTTTTACTTGAAATATTAGTTACTAAATATACTTTTACTGTTCTGGTTCAAGATGCCTTCATAGTCCACAACAAACAACCAGCTGTAATGCTGCATCTTCTGTCAATGAGAAACATATTCCAGCTAATGACAAACCCTGTGGATAAATTACATGTGTTATATCAAATCTTCAGTCAACTCTTGTTGCCTATTACCCTTAAGGAAACAGTCTGGATTTCAATGCATCAGGTTAATTTATATGAACAGAAAAATAGAAAAATATCTCAATAGTAGTAGGGTAGAACACTGTCAATTCTTACTTATGAAAGGCTCCATTTATTTACCTCTAAGGGGTTACTTGAACTGTTAATGAACATTTACTAGGGGATATTCTAGAGGAGAAAAAAGATGGCTTTTCTGGAAAAGTCATCCTGAACCATATATGTAACTGTGCATTTGACTGTAGCCCATATAAAACACTGAACACTGTATTATGTAAGTTATGATAATCATCTTGTTAGACTTGTAATAGGAGCTGTTTTAGTCCCTTGTTTCAGAAATTCTGGCAGTTGTGCTGTGTCTTATTACAGTTTCTCTCAACATAAGAAATTTCAAGATTACAATTTTTTTTTTTTTTTTTTTGCTTAAATGTACATCATTCCGTTTACATCTAAATTTCAGTGTGTTCTGCAGAAAGAAGTTGCCAAATCTGCAGAAAATTACGAAGGCGTCTGTATGCTACTTTAACATTTCCTGCCACTGTACAAACATTTCCTTCCAATTTCCTTAGCCCCACAATGTATATATGACAAACAGAACTCATTCCAAGAAATTCTGGTTTTAGTTGGTTCCTTCTCCCTCCTTTTCTCATTACAATAATGGGCCATGAAAGGGAAATTTAGACAGCCCGGTTTCCAGGGTAAAGGGATCTTTTATTAGGTCTTGAAGCTCGATATCCTCTAAAGAAAGTGGGTAACAAGAAACCTGTGAACAAAAATACTACAAAAAGTGATATGCCTGCTCTGTAGGAGTGCAGTGTAAGTTTAGAGAGTTGTCCTATATTTCTGAGAAGATATACAGACAGAACATATTAATGTCCAGATTTCAGTATACAGAGACTTAAATTGTATGACAATTTCTGCTAATCAAAATGTTATACAAATTATCTATCTATCTATCTATCTATCTATCTATCTATCTATCTATCCTAGTTAATTAAGCCTAATTTAGAAACCCCTTTAGAACACTTTAAATACTGATTTATACAAATTTTGTGCTAGCCTATTTCAAAACAAAAATAATTAGGATGCATAAATAATTATCCTATTGACACCCATGCAACCTTCCAACAAGTTCTCATCTCAAGAGGGTAAGAATTTGATCCATTTGCTTGGGATGAACCTCACTGAACCAATGAAATTAATAGGCCTCAAGGAAACTGATTACAATGTGTTTTTATGTTTTCAACTAGTTTTTATAGTCTTCAAATTTCATCGAATGGATTTCCACTTACACTATAATAAACTGTATTTCCATATACGACCAAAATGTTCACTTTAGAAAGACAGTGGGATGTGGGATGTCTATTCAAGCTATGCTCTCCTGAAGAGGAGTTTACATTGACTGGGTGGCAAAATTATCTATTACAGCAGTGGCCGTTTTATTCCTAACTCCACCAAACATGCATTTTCAAGGTAAACTAGCAGAAACTTTACCTGTAACTGACCAATTTCATCACCTAGAATCCATCATGTCTGTTCCAGCTAATAAACACAGCTAATACAAATGCCAAAAATTCCTTACATGATTTTATTCTAGTGGAGATGTGTACCTCCATGGCTTCATATTCTTTCAGGGTTTACAGCTTTAGTTTAGACCTTCTCTAGCATAACAGATTCCTGCTTTGAAAAGGTAGATAAGGTTGTATAATGTGGTTCAAGATGTCAACTTCATACCCTTTCTGTACGCAAAGTTATTTCCTTATCCCTCATGGCTAGAGTATACGCATCTCACACCAATCTGTCTTATGAAGACTTGTTCTTACAGGAATTTGTCTGCCTGCACTCTCTTGATGGTTTCAAATAAACTGCACATTTAACAGACATCAAGTGCAGCTCAATGCTACAAACAAATGCAGAAATTAATAGAAACTATTCATTAACCTAAATCAAATGAAGAGTATTTATGTGGCCCAATTTTCCCCCAGAACAAATCCATGGAAAAACACTCATAATGGAAAACACATCAGATCTCACCTAAATATATCCACAGAACGTATGTTTCCAGTAAAACCTAATATTTACTCATTAATCAAGTACTTATTGTAAGGAATAGGTAGCATTAATAAACACTCAACCTGAGTCCCAACATCTAGATGGCAACCAAAATCTAAGACTAAATGACAGTATTAATACTCATCTGGCACCACATGTACACATAGGTTCTCAAGGCCTATAGAAAGCTGGCAACATTCCTACCCCTATTTTTGCTTGTTTGTGAAAACTTGTGGGAAACAAGTATTTCAGGCCCCTTGTGTGCATTTGCAGAATGCTCTCAAATGTACAGTTGAACACTATTTTGCACTTTGGAGTTTGGGTAAATGACTGTGGCTAAACACAAAGCTCATGGCTTCAACACAGCCTTAAATAATAATTTGTGTACTTTACTCCACTGAACAAAGCAGAATAAATTACAGACAGATGCTGTCATTTATCTATTATTTCATATGCAAGTACATAAGGAGGGTTCTCTGGAAATGCGCTGAGCCCATTGAAACAAAGATCCAAAACACAGAGACCACCAGCCTCCGTTTACCTTTACCAAGAAGAATGTGATCAAAGCCAATCTAATTTATCTGTATACACCAGGATTTCCTCAATTTTTATCCTGGATTTGAGTGGCCAAGCAGCACTGTGTCAAATCAAGATTTCTGCAATTTCTGGTTCTACCAATATGTGAAAGTTTGGGGGACCATAAGACAATGAGTTCAGATGAAAATAGGATGACTTGCTCTTTAAACAAGATTCAAACCCACTTATCTACTGAAATTTGTAAGAGTTTCTGGTTTAGGGAAGGTTTTGCACAAATTTCTGCAATTCTTTATTTTTCTTATAATTTGAAATGTTAGGAGTACTGTGAGAAAGACTGTAACCACAACACTGCAAAATAAAAATAACTGTTTTGCCCTAAAGCTTGCTATTTTAGCATTTTGTTTGTTTGTTTAATTTTTAGACCAACTGCTTGGTTAAAGAGATGAAAAATATTACGCAAATATTCATATTTCTCATCTCACAGATTTATAACTACTTTAAATTACTCAAATATGCATTTATAATCCTTTTTCTCCCTCACTGAGTTCTCGCACTGCCATTGTTCAGATTATAAGGGGACAAAATAGCTACCTGTTTTTAAACAAAATGTTATTCTATGTTTTGCAATTCATATTCAGACTGAATAAAACAGTACTGTGAGATGTCAACTGACTTGATGAAAACAGAGAAGTATGAGTTCACTAACAAGCATGACAGAATTTAGCTCTAAATGTTTTATTAGTATTTCCTTCTGCTATGACAGAGAAACATGCAGTTAGTGTGCACTAGATTATAAATCTGAGTTATTTCAAAGAGGCATTTTGCATTAGAGCAAAAATGTACATGCTGAACATCCTGAGTCAAACATTTATTACACTAGCTATGAAATGTGAGAGTGCAGTGAACCAAGAGTAGCCGATTCTTATTAAATCTTCAACAGCAATGTGTGAAAGTGATAGCCAACCTTTGCAAAGTGGATTACATTGGCCAGTCTTGACTCAGGGACTATTTACATCTGCCCTCTACAACGGATCTTTAACTACAACATTAACACAGATCAAAAATCCTTTTAAGCCAGCTGGTCAATTGCATGGCATCAGGCTTCATAAGAAGGTTAAAATGTCTTCTGGTTTTCTGAGGTGATGAGATACCTCATCCCCTTTTTCTCAACGAGTTGAGGACATTCACTCAATCAGAAGGCTGGAGAGAGGATGGATTATCACCTTCAGGTGCTCTTGCTTGATTTTGTTAACTTGGCTTCCCAGTGGCAGAAGATATTGCACAAAATACTGTCCCATCCTGCAAGTATACATTCAAAAGCAGCTATTTGCCAAATGGGATGAAAACTGGTTTCTTATTTAAGAAGAAATATTGGTTCCTATTATTTCTAGGTGTGGATGCATCACCCTACCAAAGCAGAGCAGCACCATAACATTCAGACTGCAAAACCGTCAAAACAAAAAAGCCATTGCCCAAAATTACAGCAAATTTAAATCACTGACTCTTCCCAAACACAGTGGCTAGCTGTCCATTTTGCTACAGCAATCTAAAGGCTCATTCATTAAACAAAATTGTGCAAAGATACCATTCTTGCTTTATGAGTATATTGACCAGCAAATGTTAGTCTTCTGCCAGTGGAAAAGTCTCTCATTTTCAAAGAAATATTTGAAGTGAAAATAAAGTTTGTTCACTTTTTCCACAGAGCTGTGAAAATTAAAGTCTTTGCCAGGTGAGCTGAGGCTATTTGTTTGAATAGCTCTACAAAAAATTGCAAAACAAAATGTGCAAACTGGGGTGCCTAAATTCATACTTTGGCACTTAAATAAGCCAGACAGTTTACAGAAATGTTTATCAACTCAGTGCCTCCCCTCAGTGAAATAGAAGCTGTTTCTGTTCACCATTTGGGAAACTGAGATACTTACATCAGTGCCTGGATATTACTTTGAATATTTGACCTTAGACACCCAGGTAATTTTAATCTCAGAGGTGTGTACAGCGGTATCTCTGGCTGCAGTGTGTGCCATGTTCCTGCCATTAGTCCACATTGCTAATGCTGTTGGCACCATGCAGTGTTTTCCAGCCCTATTGCTTAACTTCTGCCTGAGGTGGCTGCACTCCACCAACACTTTATTTTCTAAGTATCAACTTGTTTCTAACTACCTTACAGACAGAACCCTGACTACTGTCAAAAAAGGCAGCAGGAGCCAGGAGGACTTCTGGCTGGTTTATGGGAATATGATCCAAGGTGCACAGTTAATAAATATGCAGATATATTAAAAAAAAAAAAAAAAATCATTTAAGTAGTTCTCCTTTACATGTCTCAGAGTATTTTAAATAATGGTCAATATAAAATGTTCCTCTGTCTAGTTCATAGCAGTCTGAATGGGCATTACAGACCCTAGATGTAAGGATATTGCCCTCTGCCACTGAGGAGGAAAACAGATTAAAGAGGCTGTTGAAACAGAAATTCTTCTATAATGCAAAAGGTTTTGCTACCATTCATGTCAAAAAGAAAAAAAAAAGATTAAATGCTGAACAAGTCCTTCCCCCCCCAGCACATTATATCCAAACCACACTATTTATGTAGCACATAAGAAGCCAGCACTTGTAACAAGAGAGGTACAGGATTCAGATAGAAGACTGTTAACTGATTTTGGCCAAGTTTGGTGTGCAATAAAGACGATGAGCCAAACAAGAGTAATACCCAATAAGAATATTCTAATACCATTTCTTTCAGCTCCAACAACTACTTTATATAGTTTTATGGAGCTTCTTTTATTTTTTTTTTTTTTTTTTTTTCCTTTTCTCATATGACCATAGTTAAACACTTCAATGTGTGCTTTGGTTTCAAGAGCAAAGCCAAATTTTTGGCTTGGCTTTACTTTCAAATTTTGGAGAAAAACAAGGGCAATCTGAATTCAAAATAAAAATGCTACCCACTTTCATCTTTGTTTCAAAAAGAAATAGTTTTCTGAAGTGTAGGCAGTGCCAAATATGATCTGATAGGGAAACATCCCTTAGCTTTTGAAGAACAGAAGATCCCTCATCATGCTGAAAATCCCATGTCATAATTTCTGCTCCTGTAAACTGGAACCATTCCAGTGTACACAGCAGGTATCACCAATAGAAAAGCTGGTCCCTAGCTTACTCAGAACAATTGTAAAGGCTTCTAGGTGATGCGTAGTAGCAAAGTCAAAGACTTTTTCAACCAGTAAAATTACATTTTTAAAGTGTGATTTATAATCCTTAATCCTTTACAACCCACGAATAACTTAAGTGCTTTTAGTTTTAAGTGTTTGGCATACCACACAAATGACCTGTATTAATTAAATAAGCCTTGTATAAATACTTCCCAACAATCCATTGTCCACAAAATTAAAGAGCAATTTTCAGAAAGTATTATTTTTCAAAATGTTTGCTTAACTTGTTTCCCACAAATATTTTCAACCGTTTCATACCTGCTCCCATCCTGTCTTCTCAAGCACACGTATCTACCTCAGGCCTTACTTATTTTGAAGCTCTGTATGACCAACAGAGAAAATACAAAGGACTACTTTTGGCAGAACTGTTCAAATAAACCAGATTCTAAATATTTAACTTTTCCAGATAACAAGCATCACAGGAAACAGCCCTGTTGTCATTCAGTCACCTAATAAGGAAACATTTTTATTACTGCTTATGTGAAGACTGTTCTGTTACTCTTTCTACATATTATACTTTGTATGCTTTGTTTTCTTTTTAATTTGGGAAGATTAAAGGTTGTTTAATGGATTGAAAATAATGCAAAAGGAAGCTCAGTGCATGATGCTCCCAGGAGGTTGTGAAGCTGTTGCAACTGGAGCTGTTTCTGATTAATTTTGTCTATTGTTATAAAGCATTCTGGGCCAAACTAATCAACCACTAGCATAATTAATGAAGTCCACAAGGACTTAGTAGGACTTGTTTTCATCAATCAAGGGGAACAAACACAGGCTAAAGATGAGTGGAAAAGTCTGTGCATTTACAAACCTCCTTGCCTTGGGTCAGGCTTGTGAATAGCTACAGTACAGTCCAATAGCAAGTACCATTGAATACTAGAAATGTTTTCTCATACATGTAGGTTCAAAGGTAACATGGAGGTGAAAACATAGGCTTTCCTTTGCACCAAAGTCATGGGCATCCTCTTTTTTGCTTGTGCTCTATGTATATGTTTAATTCAATCATTAAATGATAGGCACAGTTTGCAGAAAGAAGGAAAGGAATCTTTGAATCTGTCAATCATCTGCAAGAAAAAAGTGAAAATCCAGTGTCATGAATTGCATGACTGAAGCAAAGAAACCATCAAACAAAACAAAAGTCAGGAAGTCTAGATACAAAAGTGAAACTGAGAGGAAGTCTAGTTTGTGCCTTTTCATTTACAGAAATGCAACTATTTCAATGGGTCAATAAAACATCTTTTTCTTCACTTTTACCTCCTATGCTATATAAGTTTGTAAACCTCCTTATTGTATTCAATAGCCTAGACACTATTTCAATTAACCTTCTGCTGAAACTTTTGCTTCTGCTTGCAGTGATCCATCCAGACTGCAGTAGCCTTCCCAGAAGCAAAGCATAGGGTTAGAGCCCTGGGGTTCCTGGCTAGTTGCCCTTAATGTAAGCAATGGAACTACACTGTCTCTCTGCACTAGCTGACAACAGATGCGTTTGCATACAATACTTTGTAGGCTGCTTAAGTCTCCCCAGTGATATCCTGAGGAATTGAAGTTGGCAGAGAATATAGGCCAAAACTCTCAGCAGTGATAGTTCAGCCTAACAGTGTTGAGGTTATGGCACTTGAACTGAGCTTTATTTGAAAAATAGAAATGAATTTCCACAAAAAACCTCACAGCCTTGGCTATAAAAACATTCTTACACTGAAAAGCAGTGGATTAATGCAAAAATACACACCACTGTAGGATAAAACACCTAGTTACTCCCACAACTTGGTATCCTTCAGTATCCTGCAGTATGGGCACCAGAACTAGACAAGGTATCCCAAAAAACAGTCTCTGAAATCCTGCAAAGATAGGCAATGACATCTTTCCATGTATACTCATTCTACTCATGCTCCCTCTCCTATTCTTTGCACTGTTCAATTGGTTGCTCCTAAGAATTCTCAACTTGGTTTTGGAGTCACTCAAAATACAGAGTGCAAATTCAGAATTAACACTCCAATTTCAGAGTATAGTCTGCAAAATTATAGCATGATCTACAGCCTTAATTCCTTGGTTATTCTTAAAAGTCTTCCAGTTTATGCCTTTGGATGGAATAGACAGAAAAGGTGGAAGAATAGAGCGATGAGAAATCAGTGTTACAAGAAAAGCATTATACAGCAGCATTTCAGATTGATGAATGATACCTAGGCAAAAATCAAGATATAGGCAATGAAGATCAGCTATTGACAGAAGATAGAATAGACTACAAAGAAAGGACTGGTTACATTACATGGAATTCTGTGTGTGCAGCCAACAGTGAGGTTGATTGATTATGCTAGAGATAACAAAGACTGTGATAAAACTGCATAAGGCTGCAATAAAAGCGAGCATGACAGGTGAATTAAGCTTAAAAGTATTATGATGCACTGACTTTCTTAGTCAATTATACAGGGGACAAAAAGTTCTGAAGCAAGGCATTTTTCCTCTAGCCTTGCTGTGGACAGGGGATGCTCCATATAAAAGTCACAGGCTCTTTTTGACAAGTATTTTGAAAAGGCAACTGCACCATGACATACTTGAGGCCAACACTGTGGTTAGTTATGTGACCTTATATTCTCAAAAATGGATGAAGTTATTCCTGAGCGTTCAATGCTTCTGAATATGATAATGCTTCAATGTGCAAAATACATCACCTTATCTGAAGAGAATTAAGTTGTACAGAAAGGTAATAAAAAAAATTTTATTCACTCTTTCTGTTGCAAATAGAAGTTGAGTAGCTGAGCCCTTGTGCTGACAGCACATCCATTAAAGTCCAGAGGAATTCCATCTATGCAATAGCAGCAGGATTGGGGTGGACTATCCTATTATCACAAATCCAGTAGACTGATATCCAGTAGACTCACATACTAGCTAGTTAAAGAAATGACTGTGCACCGTGCTTCCAAGAGAGGCAATAACACCATCAGTAGTCCTGTACCACTACTATTCCCACTCAGAAGAAAATTAAATTAAAACTAATCAGGCCTGATTCTTTCCTCTCCTCATAAGGCTTCCAGTGGCATTACCCTTCTAACTGCAATGTAGTCACTCCTATTTTCACTGCTTTGAGTGAAATGAGGCTTCATGCCTGCTGAAACTAAACCATCTCCTTCTACAGTGAGTTGCTATTATTACATTGGACTGTTTAGTTAAAGGGATGAACTACAGGATGTGTGACTACACTAGAAGTCACTGTTTCATACTTGGGATGTTGGTAGGGAAAGGGGGAGAAGTGACCTTTCAAGCCACTGACATTTATACTGATATTTCTGGCATTGCTGCTTCTCTGTTGTATCAACTCAAAGGAACTAAAACTCATGATATTAAATTGCTTTTTAAACCTGATCAGAAACTATGAGAACATTAAAAATATAAATTCCTTAAGCTAGGAAGGATGTAGCCTTTATACAGCCAAACAGGAGAGCAGTAAGAATTATTCTCTCATTACCTTCAGGCAGTAAGGGCTATTGAGATTATGGCTTTAGCTATATGGTGGGAGTTCTAGGAAAGTCAGAGAAAACATAGGAAGTTACCTACATGTCTGCGCCCCAAATCAATTAGGTAAACCAACAGAAAGGGTCCTTACCTCCTTGCCAGCAGAGCAAGTGGGCACAATGCTGTTGTGAAACTGATGTGAAGTGCAACCTGGACAGAGTATGATGGTCATGGACCTCTGCAACTAATCACACCCTTGCCTCTGTTAAGAGGCAGACATGTAACTGAGTTTATGGATGAATTCACTAAATGACAGACACACATAGCCAGACACAATCAACCCTTATTTTGATGGCAGTTTGCCTTATACAGACCTGAAAATCTGGCCTAATGACTGAAGGAGACACTCAGCCCTTCCTATGATTCGAACCTGAACAGATCATGCAATCCTGAACTATGTTCCCCTTTCTTGCCAAAACTGTATATCAGCTTCTGGGGACACATGAGGCATTAATTTGACTTTATACTCCTCTGCTTCCAGACCAAATATCAACTAGTCTGTTGCTCTGATCTAACTGGGTGCACTGGAAAACAGTTCAAGGACATTACAGATCACAAACATTTGAGGAATTTATGCATTCAGAATGCATTCTAGTCCAACAAAAACTGCATCTAAGCAGTCATCCAAATAAAGGACAGTAAAAGTCCTTTTATTTTAATAAGCCGTCTTTACACACTGAAGAAGAATAAAAGTGATAAGTTTAAATAACATTAAGATTTCACTGGAAAACAATGGAACAAGGTAACCCACTGTTTAAGTGGCAGTAATATAATTTTTTTGATAGCTTGTTATGACTTTAATAGAGTCAGTTGAAAAACTTTGGTGGAAAACCAGATCATTAAATGAAAAGATGTTTTTTATTCAAAGTGCTTAATTTTCATTAAAAAAATATTTTTAATGAGAACAAAACAAAAATACACAGCAATTTCTTTCTTTGTGTTGAACTTCCCAAAGACTAAGAAAATACAAGATACCTACAAGTTTTCTGAGATATCTGAGTTTTTAAAAAAGAGGACATCCTGCATATGTAGTCAGCTTAAGGTGCTGACCTGGCCCATAAAAAAGAAGGAATTGAAGCTTCAAAGTTACATCTCTCATAAGGCATTACAATGGCCAATCAAAATTTTGAGTTCTGAGACAAAACTGTTCAGCTTTTTATATATATTTTTGTTGTTGTTGTTATTTGAATTTTCATATAGAAAATATAATTTCTTAGTCAAAAATGCCTATCTTTTCAAAAAAATTTCCCTGAGAAGTATTATTTTTTCCTTATAACACTGCATTTCAACCAGTTTGGTATATTAAGATTTGCCCTTTCTTTTCTCTTGTGTTTTGTAATGCACCAAGAGAATAAGAGAATATAAGACTTAAATTTAATTTACAGCCTTAATCTTATTTAAACATAGTTTTATTTGTGGTTGAATGAAGATACTTGGCCTGCTGTTCTTAAACTAAACCAGGTATTAAAAATAGCTTAATGAAAAACAGTGGTCTGTTTCTCCAACCACTGCTTCTTCTCCAGTAACAGAGAAATCTAGTGCATTATGACAACAATAGTTAATGTTATTTCTAGGCAGTGCAAAGTGCAGGAAAAACATTGTGTCTAGCATTTATCTGGAACAGTTTGCTATGAGAAAAGACAGAGCATGATGGACAGGGTGGAGCAAAGTGGAAAGCAAGCCAGTAATAATACAGTATTTGGGGTATTTACAGCATCCTGTAGATGTTTTTACGTACTTAAGCAATGTAATTTGACAAGAACAAGTTCCCTTGTGCCAATTATGACCCTTGGTGTGGCTTTTCTTGGAAAGGGGACTCTACACTGGTCCCAAACAGAAAATCCAGTGTATTATGTTAAGAGCAGGCATGAGGAAAGGATCCATGGATGACAGCATTAACTTGGGACCCTAGCAGTCTATAAAAGCAGATGCTGCATTCAAGGCTTGGACTGATGCAATAGCTGCATTGCAGACATGTGGACAATACACAGGGTTTTGGGTGAATTCTAGTCCTCCCACAGTTGTCCCAGTGAAGTTGAATTCCTCTTGCTTTGGTATTAAATATAACTATAACATTACTGACAAAGCCTCAGAAAGCTCCTGCATCACATGACAATATTTTCAAGAATTAATGAAAAATGTGAGAATTTGTTGGTAAACAAGTAAGTAAAGCATGAACTGTAGCATGAGCTGTCAATTTTCTCAGGAATTTTGTTCAGAGATACATGGTTTGGCAAATAAGAAAGTGGAAAGGCATATGTGATCAATCATCCCATTAAAAATCCCTCCAAACTTAAACCACTGTGACTGTCCCTAACTTGACCTACCAGGAAACATCTAGAAATTCATTCAGATTGTCAGAAACATACATGTCAGGAAACTGAGGTAAACCATTGACTCCAGCCACCAAGGCTGATTCATATTACATGGCTACTGGTCCATCCGTGGTCCATATTTCCATTAACAGCAATCAGAGTTTACTGTGCAGAACACGGCCAGTGCAAGCAGTAGAATTCCATAGTTCACATAAGATATTAACAGAGGAATATTTTTCCATAACTGTTCTTGGCTTTTTCTAAAACACTTCTTACTCAATTATTGGAAAGGTGGGCAGTTAGTAATTTGAATTATTTTCATGGAAGAAAGACAAAATTGCTTTCCTTGGGATAATCTAGTTTGGTTATCTTAATGTTAGCATTTCTGAGGTTTTTTTATCAGCTCACAGATGGAAACCTAAGGAGTTATTAACCTTGTAATATATAGGAGTTTGGTGGATAACCTTAGAGTGATGGAATAACTTTCTTCACGATCTATATTCCAAATGGGATTTCTTCTTGTTCAAGAGCACAACAACAAGTTTCAGAGCTCTCTGATATTGCAGGTATTTCTTTCATTTTGTAATATGGCTTGACCTCAGGAGTAGCATTAGCTTCTTGATATTTCAGGGAAAAGCAGGACAATTGCTTAGATGCCAGTTTGCAAATTTTAATGCTTAATTCTATATGCTCACACCTGGGTCTCTTGCCTAAGAAAATGCATCAGAATCAATAATTTTTTTTTTTCTTCAATTTATTGATGGAGATATACAAAGTTTACTGACTATCTTCATTGCTTTTAGAGTTGGTGACTGGTGCAGGCAGGCAGGGAAGGGAAGGCATCTAGGCATGGAACATGGACATTTTCTCCTAACTATCAAGTCATTGGGATGATGATGGTTCTTACTTTTGACCCTGCTGGACTTCTAATTACCTGCAAGATCTGGAAGACCTATCTTCTATATACCATCCAGCAATTATAGTATAACCATAGCTAGATCAAGACTATCTTGACCAAAGTATTTATTTCCTAGAAAGATGAAATCTTTAGATATGATCCAGTCCAATATGTTTCTGTACATTAACATGATTTACATTATGGTTTTTTTTGCATGTGTCATTAAAATATAGACAGCCTGACATCCCCCTTAGGACTTATGAAGCTTATTGATGCTTTTATGATTATGCAATCTGATGTCTGGTAAACTGTGGAAAGCTGCAGGCAGGTGGGGGAGTTCATGTCTTAAACCTGAAGGAGAACTTCAAGCAGGACTGTTGTGTCATTTACTTGCTGCAGAAAGTAATGTGATATCATTAAAAATGGTTAGAAACGATTACTATCTTTTGGCATCAAATTTTAACACATGCAGTAAAACATAAATTATCAACCTGAATAAAACAGATTTTTTTCTTTTTCTTTTTTTTTTTTCCACCACAATGGTTGTCCAATAAATCCCTGGAACATCCTGAACATAAAGAATATTAATTGGACGTAAACCAGAACTCGATTTTTATAATGTTGAGGGTGGAAGGATCTTTCCCTGTAGTGGGAGGAAAAAAAACTAGAAATGTCAGTGCTTGATCTTTATAAAAGTTTTGAACTTATATGTAAAATTAAAATGAAGATAAATAAAAATGCTTGTGAATAGGATTATTAAAGATAGGATAGTACTAAAATAAGTATGATCCAGCAGCCTGAAAACTAAGAATGTATCGTAATATACAAGCATTGTGGGGAAGTCTGGAAAGCTTTATCTTCTTGGAAGAGGCAGAAAGAACCGTAAGAAAACTTTAATTTACCTTTACCAATTTAGGACAGGCAAGGCAAGAAAGGGCAAGGTAAGGTAAGGAAAAGAAAGTGGACCAAAGAGTATGTAAAGTAATTTTCTTCATGGGTGAAAAGGTTGAAGAATGCTGTCTCTCTTTGTGTAATAGCTAAATGAAGACTAGGAAATCATTAGAAATTGCTAGAGAAAAGTAAGACAAAGTTGCCCATTAGGCAAATTAGGTCAACCATTTACTAATTGGCCTTAATGGTGTGAATAATCGGCATTTTCAAAGCCACCTGTTTTGCAGCTACCAAGGAGTATCTTGAAACAAGTATTCTAAAAGAATATTACTCTGAAACTATTTTGATTTATGACAGGAAAATAGCAAAAAATGTAAGAGAAGAGAGAACTACCTTCTACTCTTCAAAATACTTAAAAACAAAAAAGTAGATGTATCAAGACGTAACAGTGCCTCACACTTTTCCATCCCCAATTTCTTAACAATGCTGGTTTTATAGTAAAATACAAATCACAAATTATAGTACAGTATGAATAATTGAGTTCATTCAGAAACTCTAAAGGAAACATTTAGTGGGTTAGCAACCAGAGCCAATCCAAAGAGTCTGAGAAAGACATAAGACTGTTAGCCTGGAATGTTCTGGTATCAGTTTTTCTTAACTTCCTCACAATGCTTTTCTCTTTATCTTCCATGCACAACTTACTGAGAAAACAGGCTGAACAACAAATATTCTACCAGCTTATCTCTTCCAGCACCCACAAACTATACAAGGCCCAAGAGCCAGATCTGTGGCCATTACAAAACACTGAGACTTCAGTCACAGGTGTCATGAAAAAATGCTAGTGCCTTTTCTTGTGTAGAGGATTGACCTCCAGATGAGCCCAAGCTATAAAGTTCACAATAATAATATCTGGATTTGAACTTGTCCAAAATTTGGCAGAGACAGACTACCCATCTTTAGTGGACTGAGAGCCCATTGACAAAATCAGTGTGTCATCAATTGATCTATTTGCAGTCTTATTTAAAATCAATAGTTCTGTCTTTTAATTTCCTTTTATGGCTTGAATTGAGGTTCTTAGGGTTCAATTCAATGCAATTTCAGGTACTCTGGACTATGAAATCTAGAGGCCAGAACATCACAGATTTTCAATACGTTGTCATATCTCCTAGCCCAGGCAGATATCAAATACCCTAGGCCATATGAAAGCATGAGATGCCTGTATTCCAGCAACTTATTTCTGTGCTCCTCATTTCTCCAGCAACAGCTAATGGCTGTATTTACAACACAAGTTTGGGAACGCAAATCTTATCTTTGAGTGTGGTTGATAACTCACAACTTGTTGGAAGGAAACACTGTCTTTAAGGGCTGAAATAAGGTAATAATGGGGAAAAAGCACTGGTTTTCCTATGTAATTCAGTGGTTTGCAATTAATGAATCACTCCTACTCATGCTATTTTCCTACGCAAATCTACCTTATATACTCAAACTCAGTTTCTGACTGTCCAACACAGATATAATGCATTCAGAGTGAGTACAACTCTTTGGACATAAATGTATATTCTTCTCTAAAGTCCTCACCTACCTCCCCTTTAATGCTGAATAAAAGCAAATTTGAGGAAGGCTGGCCAGGGTTCTTCAGACCAACACACAACTTACTTGGAATCCCTGCTGAAAAACTAAGGCAACAAGCTTTTAAAACTCTTTCTTCTTTTTTTTTTTTTTTTTCTCTGTGTTCTTTTCTCAGTTTGTTATAATATCCATTTTTATTTCCTTCACTTAGAACTGGTTTCATATCTCAAATCTTCACATTGCACAACAAGCACAATTCGAAATAGTTCTAGAAAACTTCTAATTAATTTGTAATAAACATTTAATGGGGACTATGCAACTGGATCCTATTTTTTCTTGCTAGCTCACACATCTTCAACTGCATGTAATTTATCTTAAGTCAATATTAAAAGCAACATCTGGAAAATGCAACAATTAATGACAATAAATACAAAGTCACTGAGCTGTTTCTCATTTTCCTGTCTGTAAGTTATTAATCTTACGCTTAGAAAGGAATGGCTATTAGAATTGATGTCATTGGGCAGACACACAAACTCTTACATTATTTCCTTTGAAAGAAAATGCTATTTTCATTTTTTTCATGCCTTTCTTACTTCAGGGTTGAATCTGAATCAGAAGAATGCCAGGACAGGCATAGCAGGAGGACAGTAGCCATGTTCAGTTTGGAATGAATGTGAACATTAGAGTATGGAACCAAGTTTATCTTGGTCCTTTGCAAGAAGGTGACTTTCAGGGAATGATCAGTGTATAGGGATCCCACTGGAACAATTGTGTCTGAGAAACAAAACAAAGCAAGCTAACAAAACAGAAACCTCACTGACAACCAACATAGTTTCCATATGAGAAAAATGCATGTACAAATGCTTTAAAGCAGTCATGACAAGGCAATAAAAACTGCATCCAGATCTTGGAATGTCCCTCTGTCATGCTAGTCAGTCTCACTGTCAGACCTTGCCAACAGATTCTGAATATATGGACAGATAACTGCAAGCAGCTACTTGGTACAGATCCAGACACATAACTGCTAGTTACATTAGCACTTTAAATTTTTAGTCTATTAAGAAGGTATTCACAGTAGATATTATACTATTTGCAATTGCATTTTCAGCCAGTCTATACTACATTACTGTATAAGCACTTCAGTGTTCTCCCAGGTGGTCTTTTGAAAATAAAACTCCTGTTGGATTGAGCCCTCTTGGGGCTAATTGATAAAATCTTGTAACTGAATTTTAAAGCCCTGAAACTGATGATCTACAGTAAAATGGAAGCAATAAAATACTACTACTCCATTTTGTCAGAAAATTAAAAAAAGAAATCTACATGTTCCTTTCATGTGTGCACAACCAAAGACAAAAATGAAATTGAAGATGATTCTACATTTCCAGAACATCCAGGTACAGTGGCTGAAATCTGCACACTCTTGAAGTTACTAAAGCCATAGTTTGAAGACACAGCTAATTCTATTTAGGATTTTTCCATATGGATGAAAAATGTCATAATCACATGATCCACTACTTTTTGCATATATGTGTTAGCCAGATCAGGGTTTCCTCTGGGCTGACCCTATTTTATGCTGGTTCATGTATGGCTCATCCTTTAGCACCTGCTTAAAGCATATAAGCATAAAGGTGGAAGAAAGCATGAAGCTGGAACAAGCACTTTATCACATGTCTGTGCCTGATCCAGATGAAATGTGAATGACTGGGTGAACCAGTAGCATGTAGTCAAGAGTATCAACGGCTGTTCAGACGCTGTCTGGGAGTTCTGCCATTGACTGCCAGAGGGGCCCTAAATTTCTACCCATTCATTTCATGTGTTTAAAATTTAACACATGAATCAAAGTCAAGTTCAGTAAAATACAAAGAAACTTAACAATTTCTTCCTGTTTTCTATTTTGTTGGTCATACTGGAATATCAACAAAATAAACACCAATTTTTCAATAACTTTACAATGCTCATTAAGTACACAGCTGATCAGTGAACATAATAATTCATTAGTGCTCATATGCCATACTATTAAATCTTTAAGGAAAAAATAAAAAAGCATTATTAATAAGAGAATACATGAAACTGTTCCGTGTCTTAGCCAATGATACATCATTTAACCCTGGCTCTTTTAATTTGAATTATATTATTACAAAACCCTCTAGAGACCTTAAATACATATGTAAGTACATTCCAGATTATGCATTACATTTTGCATCCTGAATTTGTAAAATTAATTATATTTTACACTAGGTATTATTTATTGTCATTTGTGTATTATACAGATTGTACTTAGGAATTACTCAGTATTTTAAGACTTTTTTTGGTTGTTAACAATATTATAAGTTAAATGATTTTTTTTTTCCCATTAAAATGTTCCCACAACAGACTATTAGAAAAATTTGGTTCTTCCTTTCAATGGTTGCACTTAGCCCTGAAGCAACAGCAACTGGCAACTGCTGAGGACATAGTCCAAGACATCCAGTTTCTTCAAGGCAAAAAAACCTTTGGTCCTCTGGTCTTTATTGGATACAAAAGCTCTAAAAGAATACTACCTGGATTTTCAGCTGATACTGGGGTGGGATAAAGTTCATCCAAAGCATAGATATCTTCATATAGGCTAGAGGACCTAAACTAGTCACCTCACGCAGTGAGGTGCAGTTATCTGGTTATCTGGTCAATTGTTGGCTTTACAATGAGTTGGGCTGCTCTCTAGGCTCCACTAACTGCACTAACTGCATTTCCACAAACTACAACAGGAGTTCAGACTGGTACATTTTGATGTCTTACTCGGAGCCTGTATAGTCCCATGTTCACTGGTTTCAATGCACTTCAGTTTACTTTTGATAAAAGTTGATATAATTCTTATTTCTGTCAATTTGATGTGGGAAACCCACAATATTTTCTGTAAATTGAAGGAAGAAATGAGGGGTGTAGGGGCAAAAAGAAATCCAGAAGAAACAAAAAGTACACAAAATACCTGTAAAGGAACCAAGCCATATATATAAAAAACATAATCCCAGCAAACACCATGTTATTTTAGCAAACAGATGCATACTTTTTTATAATTCTGGAAAGAAAGAGTCTTTTAAAAAAAATCTGCAAATCATCTTCAACATGCAAAAAGAGAGAAATTGGAGACATTTCAATGCAAATCCAACACTCTAAACAGAGCTATTGTTACAGGACCCAATGCCGATGGGGTTTTTGCCACCAGTAACATTTTGTCATCAAAAGCTAATAAGTTATATACCTCTCTACAAATGCCTTCAGTGATCAGCAAAGGCCCCTTTCTCTGAACCAACAAAAAGAATACACACTAGAAGTCATTATAGTGCATGGATATATAATCCAGTAATTTCATGCCCTGCATCTGTGTCTCCCAAATGCCATTACTCTGTGCTAAATTAATTTAATCTGATTTAATCAAATGAATTCACTGGATAATTAATATAAACTACAATTTCCTGAGACATTGTTTTCTATCTTCCAAAACCTAAAACCTTATGTTGATTTTACTGGCTAATTGTAACTGGCTGATCATGTGCAGAGTAGCAAAAGAAATCCACTTCAGGATAAGTACAATAAATGTAATGTATTAATTTGTGATCTTTAAGTCACAAAAACTTTCCCCAAAGGAGATTGATTTCTCAGGTCAAGACAAGTTTCTTTATGACCATGACTGGGTGACCATGACATATTAGGACATATACTCAGTAAAAACTAGAAAATAGCGATACAGCCTAAAATATCAGCTTTTAAGTAGGGAATTTGAAGTTCACCTGAAATTTTAGCATTATTATTTGTCTTTAGTTATTTTCTACAGGCACACCTAGGTCATAGCATTATTTGCACCTGAAGAATTCCCTTGAAAGCAGTTGGGCTACTACAGAACAACAAAGAAAAATTTAGCCCATTATAAATAAATTTGGTTTCATCTTTTGTTTTATAAACACAGTTCATATGCAGACATAAATTCTCCTCATTTTACTCAGACAAATACATTTCCACAAGCTTTCCGGTGTTTGTATGACAAAGTCTGAAGCAGAGTTTGCTAAGAAAACTGAGTAAAGATGACATCTGTATTTATCCGTTATAGTGAAGCCTGGGTGTCCAAAGGTGGTTAGTTTATAATCCAGTGGATTCAGTCATGAGGTCCTTCCTATTCTGTACACATAGCAGCCCAGAGTTCATTCTCTAGGTTGTTCACAAAAGCATTGGCATCAGTATGAAAGGTTATAAGGAGAAAGTCTAACCTGTTTTTTTTGAGATCTTAAAAGATCTGTTTACTGATTATCAGTGAGACTCAGCGATCAAAATAATTTATAAATATACAGTCACTGAAACACTATGCTTTGGAATCCTGAAGAGAGATGGTGCCAGCACAACTGGTGAAGACTCTGTTTTTAGCACCTAGATTCATCTTGATTGATTATGTCATATTACCTATACAAAAGAAGTTACAACATTAGCACAGAGAGCAGTGGTCCCTTCTGGCTCACCAGTTACTGCTACAAATTAAAGCAAGGCTGGCTACAGAGTGTCAGCTGACTGACTTCTGCTAGTCAGGATAGGGCATCACAGACCATAGCATCTCCTAGATCTTTGGACATCCCCTATATATAGTCCGTTTGTGAGCAAGTCCGATTGTTAGTAAATCCAAGACCATCATGCTTCTGATGCTAACACACCATGGGCTAGCAATCACAGGACAGGTAGACAATGCTTATGTTTTCTCTTCCTTTAAAAATATGTCTTTGGATGGACTGGAGGTTACAAGTTGTCAGTAATAAACCCACCTTTTTTCTAGTATTTTTGTATGTGTGTCAAAGCTTTGGCTTCCAGCAGTTGCACTGCAATCTCAAGAATTCTTGCTATAAAAGTTAAACACTCCTAAAAGTGACATATTTCTAGGCACTTATTTTACACAACAGAAATCCCAAAGTAATTCTGTTCTTACTAACATTGACTAAAGAAATGTCAAAATAAATCTCCAGCAAGGAAAGTGTTTGTTTCAAATTCTTGCCTACATTCTGTTTAAGGTCCTTCCCTTAAGTGCCTACTGAAGAATCAAGGAAGGAAAGGAAAAAGTATTAATAATTATTACTTTGATGTTAAAAATAGTGTATATAAAAGAATCTGTAAACCTCCTGGTAAGGATATGTCTCTCTTTCTTATGGTGATTGCTTGTTTTTTTTTAATTCTTCTGGGCCCCAATTCAGTAAAAAACTTAAGCACAGTACTTAATGTCATACACAACCTCAATTTCCACTGGATCTGAAGTGTGCTTTTGGGTAATTTACTGAGTCATAGCCTGCATCATTAATATTTCCTTACAAATTAAACATTTTTCCAGAGGAAAAAGAAAACAGGAAACTCAAGATTCTTTAAAGTTTATTCCTCTGAAAGTCAGGAACAGTGAGGTAGGCATCAAAACTTCTAGTCCACCAAAGCACTGAATGCATCTGAATATTTTAGAGCCTTCATTCTCAGGATATTTGCCCGACATTCCTAGTCCAGATTTACAAAGCTCAATTCTGAAGAGTAGTAAAAAGAGTAGTAAAAAGAGTAGAGACAAAGTTCAACCATTATAAAAAAGGTAACATCGTTAATTTGCATTAAACTGGTAATCAGTCTGTAAACAGGTGAGTGAGTCATGTAGCAAAAAAGCAGGTAACATTGTCTTTCCAATTTCCTGTTGTCTGACAACTGTTTTCTGATGGTAGTTTGCAGGTTTGCCTCCTAAGATTCACCACCAAACACATGTAACCCACAGTGTCATTTTCCAAGCACCTTCTTGCTACACATCACCCCTCAAAAAAAGAAAATGCAAGTAGATAACAAAAGGACAGGAATTAATGAGTATGCAAAAATAAATGACAGATCCACTGACAGATGCAAACTGATCTAGACTTTTGTGGAGCAATAAAAATTTATACCTAGTAAAGCTTGGCTAAAAATACTTCCATACAAAAGGAACGCATGATGCATGAGCCTACAAAACCATCACAATGTAAATCATTAATCTGCTATGTGATGAGAGTGGAAGCACAATAGTTACTAATGGCTTTCACTTAAATCACTTCAGTTTTAACATGGCTTAATACATGTCTTCACAGGAGCTTTACAAAGTAAGGACAACATAAGTTTCTTACCTGAGCTTTTATTAGTTTTGTTTTGTCTGCTCTTTACTTGCTCAGTCCATAAGGTGGGATAACGAGAAGCTATATCTAAAAAAAAAAAAAAAAAAGGAAAACAAAAATCTTTTAAATATCTTTTTATTTTTTTAAGTTATTAGCAGCTGAATATTAAGTGATAGTTTTAAAGATACATGGATCTAAAAAAATAAAAGGGCCACGCTTTTTCAGTAGGGTGGTTAAAAACTTGATTCATGCATGAACAGTTTCTTTCTTATCCCATTAATACTAAAGGCAGAAAGAAATACTTTTAGACTAAAGTTATGTTTAGTCAGAATAAAAATCTCCCAGTGTGGACCCAAAATATTTAATAATTTCAGATCAGTTTCTGTGAGATTTGTAGTGAGTGGCAAGGCAGACACAATATAGGACCATCACTGCATGTAGGCCTTGAGCTTTCCATTAACAGAGCACTGAATTTCCTCAGAGGCAAATAAACCTGAAAAAACAGCAACCTTAATATAACTAAGCAATATAATAAAGACAGAATTTACCCTTTATCTTCCTCATTTGGCCAGTTTTAATCTGCACTCTGGCTCAAGTTTAAAACTTGTTTCTGCCCTGCGCAGTAACAAAATTGCTAATGTCAGACTCCATAGCTACAATGTCATCTCAAAACTACCACATGAAATTTGTTGCTTGTAAGTAATGATTCTATTGTGTTTGCTGTCTTTATCTGGACAAAGGTACAAATGCTTTCAATTTATTGCAGTTTCTTGCAACTGCCCCAGCAGCAGCCGTAACTCTTAAAGTAGCATCTGACATTGTGAAATACAGTCCACACTGCATAGTTTAATATGGCACTGTTAAGTTCCTATCAATGCTCACCTTCTTCATCGCCTTGAGGCTGAGTCTCCAGTGCAGGAGCTGAGGCATCATCTGAATTCAGAATGGAAAAGATTTGCAAGGAGACTACAATTATGAGAGTAAGCTAAATAAGTGTACATACGTGATTGATACTAATGATTTGCACATAGCCCCGGCCGGTAAACAAAGAATAATTTAAACATTATTTAAGGGTACTATACAGCATAGTTGTATTACATCTACAGACTACAGCTTATAAATGGATGGCTTTTGAAGTTATGGCTGATTGCAGGGTATTTGATGTGGCATGAAGTAATCACATCACTCCCTGGACAGTAATTCTTAATTTTTAATGCTGCACATTGATACCTAGAGATTATAACTGATCTGATCAGCATTTGTAAAGAAGTAATTAGATAAAAGTATAGAAGCAGTAAGACCTGTGAAAACAGAAGCAGTCTGGGGTGAATGAGTGTTTTCAGACATGTTAACAACTTACAATGAAAGTTTCTTTGGGCACTGATTTTATAAATCAGATTCACAGATTAAAGAACCAGAATATTGTCTGCATCAATCTTATGCTCCAGTCAGCCATTTCCACCCATCCACTACCAACCCTTACTGCAAAAAAAGGAGTGAGGAAAATTCACAGAAATTATAAGAGGATGCGAGTCATTTTATGTTTAGCTAAACATGGTGGAAGTAGTCTGGAAAAGAAAAAATCAATATGAAAAAAGTATTTGTTGTCATTCTGCAAGAAAGAGCAGTGCCCAAAGACCAATCTTAACCTTATTGCATTTTTATTGTTTACAACTATTGCACATGTTGTGCAAATATGACTTAGTAGGTCTTGCTATTACATATCTTCAGTCATTGCTGTTTCCTGTAGCATGGAGCTAACTCCAAAACCAAGGTGTCCCATCTACCATGCAAGGGTTTTATTTGCATTTCTTGCAATTTCACAGCTGGATCTTATACCAACATAGTTTCTATATCATTGTCCTGGCATTTTCATGGAAGCAAGAACCAAAGGTAACTGAAAAGCTTCCTCTTGCATATAGACTTATTGAGGTAACAGTGAGCAGCAGCTTTAAGACTAATACACTGTTTCCATTTATTCTTGCTACTGGGATTCAGAATAGCCTCCTTCTGTTCTTTATTGTTGTCACTATCACCATGGTTTTTTGTAAATCTGTATTGTCTTTATGCAAACCATGAAGAGGATTTGGAGGAACTCAACTTCACCTCTGGAGGCCACATGTATGTTCACATACAGATACCAAAATACAGATACTAAGTAAATACTAATAGCAGGTAAAACCAAATTGGCCACCGTGGAACACTAACCTCTATGCTTTTAACAAAACCAAAGCAGCAGCAATAGAGACATACTTTCACTGCAAAATTTTTTAACCAGAGCATAAGGAGACTTCCTTTAAGAATGTACATTCTTCATGTCCCTGCAATGACAGGATACTTGCTCCAATGCCATAAAATCCTGTCACTTTTCATTAGCTTTGCTGGCATTTTTGTGGTGTCCTTTGGGTGGTGAAATAAGACAATTGGTACATTTCAGAGAGGCCATCAATATGTGATTCAGAATACCCAGAGCTTCAGAGGGTAGCCTACAGTAGATAAATATTACCAACTACATCCATAAACTCAGTTTTGGGTTTAAATGACATTTTTCTCATCATTTTTTGGTACACAATTTCAGTTTGTGACACAGTTGATCTTATGTTATTAACTGAAACTCAGATTGCTACAACTTTAGTGATATTAACCCAATCAAAATTAGCCTCCTGAACTTTGTTCAATCAACACTTAAAACAGTTTATCTATTTTATTAAAAAACAAACAAACAAAACAAAAAATGAAAACAACTCAACAAATGTTTAATGATTGAGCTGTAAAACGGACCACAGGTCCCCCCACCCACACAAAAGAAAGAAAAAGGATTGTTTTCAGTCATCAATGAACCAAGCATTTGGTACAGTGCACCAATAAGCTAGTCATTAACGTTAGCATGAATATGAGTAACTTCTTATGCCAGTGTAGCTAACAGCAGCATTTAGTTATTTTCAGCTGAATTTATCTGTAAGTGCTTGGAGAGCATAAGCTTTCTTTTTTTTTGCATAGACATCTCCCTTATTTAAATCTACAAGCTATGTTGGAGATGCATCAAATTTTGTCCTGACGACAAGATATATAACATAATCTATCTCTAACAACAACAATCATCTGGCTGTGAATGTAAGACATCAGATGAATTAATCACAATATAGAGCAAAGTGCTGTGTCCAAGATGACTCAAGAACTGGTTACTATGGAAACAGAAAGAGGACTCCAGTTCCAGAGATTTTGGAACTGCAGAATGCTGTCTTTATCAAACAGACAGAATAATCTGTCCTCCAGGGCAAGCAAACAGTATGGGAAAATATTTCATAGTATAGTTGTGGGAAGAAAAGTTTTCTTCCAAATGGCAAATTCTGTAGGGCTGAGACTAGAAAAATATAATGTCCATGTATATATAGGAAAATATACATATACATACATTTATATTAATAAGTTTACTAAATATCTACAGTGCAGATATAAAATGAAGAGCATATATGCATGTATACATATAATATATGCAGCTATAATACATGATGACTATATATTGATAATTTATACCTATGGAAACTCACAGTGGTGTATCCCACATGTAATTTAGTTTCTATTTAAAGGCCAACTAAGATATTTACCTGCTTTTCCAGCACCTTCTCGTTGTGGCAGCTTCTCACTCATTGAACCTGCAATTGGAAAAAGAATTAACCAGAAAATTTTTATTTTTACTTTTAATGTTTACTAAGAAACACAGTTCAGCTTTAGCGATTCCTTTTTGTTTATTACAGTAATAAATAGTAAAATCTTCCCTTGCAAACCAAAGATATTAGCATTGCCTAACTTCTGCATTTGCATACAATCAATTTATTGTCAGATGCTACTTCTTGGGCACTGTAGGATCTGAGAAAGAGATAACATTAAAAAGTACATAAACACAAGTGCAAGTGCATGCTCATATGTTGAAGAGTCAATGTCTCCCTTCCCCACTGACCCAGCTCAGACAGGTCCTGCTGTAAAATGCATCACGCCAGCACTACCTCCTCATGATCCTTTGTGCAGGGCAGAACCCTTCCTACAGACAAGTCATGAACATGCACCTCTGCTGTTATAAGGGCCTTCTTCAGCCTCTAGCCCTATCCTGGCTCAGATTAAAACTTTCCCCTTCTGCTTTCAATATCTCATACAAAGGCCTCTGGAAACCCTGCCTGTGCTGGTGTGGAAATGTGTGTCTGTTGAGGGAGTCAGGGATGGCACCTTATTGTGACTTTGAGCCTGAACTGGGTGAAGGAGACATCCCCAGAGCTGTGACCCTAAGGAAAGAAGAGAGCAGTGGTAAAGAGTTAGAGTTTACTGGAGATGGGTTTTAACCTCTTATCTTACCAGCCTGGACTCCAACTCAACCTGGCAACTGCTCTTGATTTAAAAACATCAAGAAATGGACAATCTACTAATTTTTATAACTTTACAGGAGGTAATTATCCTTAGTGTTTAAGATAAACTTATTTATTTCTTGCTTATGTCTCATTATTACAACTATTTGTATGATTCTAACACCTTGACACTTCTTGTTGAGACATCTATCTCTACTGCATTAAAAAAAATGTTTAGAAGTGGTATTTTTCTCTCTGAAGAGCCACATGGAGTGATCAAAAATTAAAAGCATAATGTCTATCAATTTTTACCACACAGACTCTTCCTACATACACCTGATTGCATGGAAACAACACAACACACGTGACAGATTCTCAGAAGTGTTTGTGTCCTAGTTTTGGTGAGTGGTTCTATTCAGTGATTTTATTTTTCAGCTCGGTTCTTCTAACTGCACTGTCTGAAGTCAGCAGCCTGTTTTCACAGACAGTGTCTGCTGCTGGCAGTGATAACACCCC